>CAWVNZ010001895.1:0-186334 GCA_963930735.1 Dioctria linearis | reverse complement strand
AGTATAAAATTATTTTTTCAATAATTTACTATAGAAAAGGCAATCCCTGGCGGATTTGAAATTTGCGACAGTAGAAAATTATTTTTTGAATAATTTACTATAGAAAAGGCAATCCCTGGCGCAATTACAATTTGCGACAGTTGAAAATTATTTTTTGAATAATTTACTATAGAAAAGGCAATCCCTGGCGCAATTAAAATTTGCGACAGTTGAAAATTATTTTTTGAATAATTTACTATAGAAAAGGCAATCCCTGGCGTAATTAAAATTTGCGACAGTAGAAAATTATTTTTTGAATAATTTACTATAGAAAAGGCAATCCCTGGCGCAATTAAAATTTGCGACAGTTGAAAATTATTTTTTGAATAATTTACTATAGAAAAGGCAATCCCTGGCGTAATTAAAATTGGCGACAGTAGAAAATTATTTTTTGAATAATTTACTATAGAAAAGGCAATCCCTGGCGTAATTAAAATTTGCGACAGTTGAAAATTATTTTTTGAATAATTTACTATAGAAAAGGCAATCCCTGGCGGATTTGAAATTTTCGACAGTTGAAAATTATTTTTTGAATAATTTACTATAGAAAAGGCAATCCCTGGCGCACTTAAAATTTGCGACAGTAAAAAATTATTTTTTGAATAATTTACTATAGAAAAGGCAATCCCTGGCGTAATTAAAATTTGCGACAGTAGAAAATTATTTTTTGAATAATATACTATAGAAAAGGCAATCCCTGGCGCACTTAAAATTTGCGACAGTATAAAATTATTTTTTGAATAATTTACTATATAAAAGGCAATCCCTGGCGTAATTAAAATTTGCGACAGTAGAAAATTATTTTTTGAATAATTTACTATAGAAAAGGCAATCCCTGGCGCAATTAAAATTGGCGACAGTAAAAAATTATTTTTTGAATAATTTACTATAGAAAAGGCAATCCCTGGCGCAATTAAAATTTGCGACAGTTGAAAATTATTTTTTGAATAATTTACTATAGAAAAGGCAATCCCTGGCGTAATTAAAATTTGCGACAGTAAAAAATTATTTTTTGAATAATTTACTATAGAAAAGGCAATCCCTGGCGCAATTAAAATTTGCGACAGTAGAAAATTATTTTTTGCAAAATTTACTATAGAAAAGGCAATCCCTGGCGCACTTAAAATTTGCGACAGTATAAAATTATTTTTTGAATAATTTACTATATAAAAGGCAATCCCTGGCGCAATTACAATTTGCGACAGTTGAAAATTATTTTTGAATAATTTACTATAGAAAAGGCAATCCCTGGCGCACTTAAAATTTGCGACAGTAAAAAATTATTTTTTGAATAATTTACTATAGAAAACGCAAACCCTGGCGCAATTAAAATTTGCGACAGTATAAAATTATTTTTTGAATAATTTACTATAGAAAAGGCAATCCCTGGCGTATTTAAAATTTGCGACAGTTGAAAATTATTTTTTGAATAATTTACTATAGAAAAGGCAATCCCTGGCGTAATTAAAATTTGCGACAGTAAAAAATTATTTTTTGAATAATTTACTATATAAAAGGCAATCCTTGGCGCAATTAAAATTTGCGACAGTTGAAAATTATTTTTTGAATAATTTACTATAGAAAAGGCAATCCCTGGCGCAATTAAAATTTGCGACAGTATAAAATTATTTTTTGAATAATTTACTATAGAAAAGGCAATCCCTGGCGGATTTGAAATTTGCGACAGTAGAAAATTATTTTTTGAATAATTTACTATAGAAAAGGCAATCCCTGGCGCAATTACAATTTGCGACAGTTGAAAATTATTTTTTGAATAATTTACTATAGAAAAGGCAATCCCTGGCGCACTTAAAATTTGCGACAGTAAAAAATTATTTTTTGAATAATTTACTATAGAAAAGGCAATCCCTGGCGTAATTAAAATTTGCGACAGTAGAAAATTATTTTTTGAATAATTTACTATAGAAAAGGCAATCCCTGGCGCAATTAAAATTTGCGACAGTAAAAAATTATTTTTTGAATAATTTACTATAGAAAGGGCAATCCCTGGCGCAATTAAAATTTGCGACAGTTGAAAATTATTTTTTGAATAATTTACTATAGAAAAGGCAATCCCTGGCGTAATTAAAATTTGCGACAGTAAAAAATTATTTTATGAATAATTTACTATAGAAAAGGCAATCCCTGGCGCAATTAAAATTTGCGACAGTAGAAAATTATTTTTTGCAAAATTTACTAGAGAAAAGGCAATCCCTGGCGCACTTAAAATTTGCGACAATGTAAAATTATTTTTTGAATAATTTACTATATAAAAGGCAATCCCTGGCGCAATTAAAATTTGCGACAGTTGAAAATTATTTTTTGAATAATTTACTATAGAAAAGGCAATCCCTGGCGCAATTAGAATTTGCGACAGTATAAAATTATTTTTTGAATAATTTACTATAGAAAAGGTAATCCCTGGCGCAATTAAAATTTGCGACAGTATAAAATTATTTTTTGAATAATTTACTATAGAAAAGGCAATCCCTGGCGGATTTGAAATTTGCGACAGTAGAAAATTATTTTTTGAATAATTTACTATAGAAAAGGCAATCCCTGGCGCAATTACAATTTGCGACAGTAAAAAATTATTTTTTGAATAATTTACTATACAAAAGGCAATCCCTGGCGTAATTAAAATTTGCGACAGTTGAAAATTATTTTTTGAATAATTTACTATAGAAAAGGCAATCCCTGGCGTAATTAAATTTTGCGACAGTAGAAAATTATTTTTTGAATAATTTACTATAGAAAAGGCAATCCCTGGCGGATTTGAAATTTGCGACAGTAGAAAATTATTTTTTGAATAATTTACTATAGAAAAGGCAATCCCTGGCGCAATTACAATTTGCGACAGTTGAAAATTATTTTTTGAATAATTTACTATAGAAAAGGCAATCCCTGGCGCAATTAAAATTTGCGGCAGTTGAAAATTATTTTTTGAATAATTTACTATAGAAAAGGCAATCCCTGGCGTAATTAAAATTTGCGACAGTAGAAAATTATTTTTTGAATAATTTAATATAGAAAAGGCAATCCCTGGCGCAATTAAAATTTGCGAAAGTTGAAAATTATTTTTTGAATAATTTACTATAGAAAAGGCAATCCCTGGCGTAATTTAAATTTGCGACAGTAGAAAATTATTTTTGAATAATTTACTATAGAAAAGGCAATCCCTGGCGGATTTGAAATTTGCGACAGTAGAAAATTATTTTTTGAATAATTTACTATAGAAAAGGCAATCCCTGGCGCAATTACAATTTGCGACAGTTCAAAATTATTTTTTGAATAATTTACTATAGAAAAGGCAATCCCTGGCGCACTTAAAATTTGCGACAGTAAAAAATTATTTTTTGAATAATTTACTATAGAAAAGGCAATCCCTGGCGTAATTAAAATTTGCGACAGTAGAAAATTATTTTTGAATAATTTACTATAGAAAAGGCAATCCCTGGTGTAATTAAAATTTGCGACAGTAGAAAATTATTTTTTGAATAATTTACTATAGAAAAGGCAATCCCTGGCGCAATTAAAATTTGCGACAGTATAAAATTATTTTTTGAATAATTTACTGTAGAAAAGGCAATCCCTGGCGCAATTAAAATTTGCGACAGTAGAAAATTATTTTTTGAATAATTTACAATAGAAAAGGCAATCCCTGGCGCACTTAAAATTTGCGAGAGTAGAAAATTATTTTTTGCAAAATTAACTATAGAAGAGGCAATCCCTGGCGCAATTAAAATTTGCGACAGTATAAAATTATTTTTTGAATAATTTACTATAGAAAATGCAATCCCTGGCGGATTTGAAATTTGCGACAGTAGAAAATTATTTTTTGAATAATTTACTATAGAAAAGGCAATCCCTGGCGCAATTACAATTTGCGACAGTTGAAAATTATTTTTTGGATAATTTACTATAGAAAAGGCAATCCCTGGCGCAATTAAAATTTGCGACAGTATAAAATTATTTTTTGAATAATTTACTGTAGAAAAGGCAATCCCTGGCGCAATTAAAATTTGCGACAGTAGAAAATTATTTTTTGAATAATTTACAATAGAAAAGGCAATCCCTGGCGCACTTAAAATTTGCGAGAGTAGAAAATTATTTTTTGCAAAATTAACTATAGAAAAGGCAATCCCTGGCGCAATTAAAATATGCGACAGTATAAAATTATTTTTTGAATAATTTACTATAGAAAATGCAATCCCTGGCGGATTTGAAATTTGCGACAGTAGAAAATTATTTTTTGAATAATTTACTATAGAAAAGGCAATCCCTGGCGCAATTACAATTTGCGACAGTTGAAAATTATTTTTTGAATAATTTACTATAGAAAAGGCAATCCCTGGCGCAATTAAAATTTGCGACAGTTGAAAATTATTTTTTGAATAATTTACTATAGAAAAGGCAATCCCTGGCGTAATTAAATATAGAAAAGGCAATCCCTGGCGTAATTAAAATTTGCGAGAGTAGAAAATTATTTTTTGAATAATTTACTATAGAAAAGGCAATCCCTGGCGCACATAAAATTTGCGACAGTAAAAAAATATTTTTTGAATAATTTACTATAGAAAAGGCAATCCCTGGCGTAATTAAAATTTGCGACAGTAGAAAATTATTTTTTGAATAATTTACTATAGAAAAGGCAATCCCTGGCGTAATTAAAATTTGCGACAGTAGAAAATTATTTTTTGAATAATTTACTATAGAAAAGGCAATCCCTGGCGCAATTAAAATTTGCGACAGTATAAAATTATTTTTTGAATAATTTACTGTAGAAAAGGCAATCCCTGGCGCAATTAAAATTTGCGACAGTAAAAAATTATTTTTTGAATAATTTACTATAGAAAAGGCAATCCCTGGCGCACTTAAAATTTGCGACGGTAGAAAATTATTTTTTGAATAATTTACTATAGAAAAGGCAATCCCTGGCGCACTTAAAATTTGCGAGAGTATAAAATTATTTTTTGAATAATTTACTGTAGAAAAGGCAATCCCTGGCGCAATTAAAATTTGCGACAGTAAAAAATTATTTTTTGAATAATTTACTATAGAAAAGGCAATCCCTGGCGTAATTAAAATTTTCGACAGTACAAAATTATTTTTTGAATAATTTACTATAGAAAAGGCAATCCCTGGCGTATTTAAAATTTGCGACAGAAAAAAATTAATTTTTGAAAAATTTACTGTAGAAAAGGCAATCCCTGGCGCAATTAAAATTCGCGACAGTAGAAAATTATTTTTTGAAAAATTTACTGTAGAAAAGGCAATCCCTGGCGCAATTAAAATTTGAGACAGTAGAAAATTATTTTTTGAATAATTTACTATAGAAAAGGCAATCCCTGGCGCAATTAAAATTTGCGACAGTAAAAAATTATTTTTTGCAAAATTTACTATAGAAAAGGCAATCCCTGGCACACTTAAAATTTGCGACAGTAAAAAATTATTTTTTGAATAATTTACTATAGAAAAGGCAATCCCTGGCGTAATTAAAATTTGCGACAGTAAAAAATTATTTTTTGAATAATTTACTATAGAAAAGGCAATCCCTGGCGTATTTAAAATTTGCGACAGTAAAAAATTATTTTTTGAATAATTTACTATAGAAAAGGCAATCCCTGGCGCACTTAAAATTTGCGACAGTAAAAAATTATTTTTTGAATAATTTACTATAGAAAAGGCAATCCCTGGCGCACTTAAAATTTGCGACAGTAGAAAATTATGTTTTGAATAATTTACTATAGAAAAGGCAATCCCTGGCGCAATTAAAACTTGCGATAGTAAAAAATTATTTTTTGAATAATTTACTGTAGAAAAGGCAATCCCTGGCGCAATTAAAATTTGCGACAGTATAAAATTATTTTTTGAATAATTTACTATAGAAAAGGCAATCCCTGGCGCAATTAAAATTTGCGACAGTTGAAAATTATTTTTTGAATAATTTACTATAGAAAAGGCAATCCCTGGCGTAATTAAAATTTGCGACAGTAAAAAATTATTTTTTGAATAATTTACTATAGAAAAGGCAATCCCTGGCGTAATTAAAATTTGCGACAGTAGAAAATTATTTTTTGAATAATTTACTATAGAAAAGGCAATCCCTGGCGCAATTAAAATTTGCGACAGTTGAAAATTATTTTTTGAATAATTTACTATAGAAAAGGCAATCCCTGGCGTAATTAAAATTTGCGACAGTAAAAAATTATTTTTTGAATAATTTACTATAGAAAAGGCAATCCCTGGCGCAATTAAAATTTGCGACAGTAGAAAATTATTTTTTGAATAATTTACTATAGAAAAGGCAATCCCTGGCGCACTTAAAATTTGCGACATTAAAAAATTATTTTTTGAATAATTTACTATAGAATAGGCAATCCCTGGCGCAATTAAAATTTGCGACAGTTGAAAATTATTTTTTGAATAATTTACTATAGAAAAGACAATCCCTGGCGTAATTAAAATTTGCGACAGTAGAAAATTATTTTTTGAATAATTTACTATAGAAAAGGCAATCCCTGGCGCATTTAAAATTTGCGACAGTAAAAAATTATTTTTTGAATAATTTACTATAGAAAAGGCAATCCCTGGCGCAATTAAAATTTTCGACCGTTGAAAATTATTTTTTGAATAATTTACTATAGAAGAGGCAATCCCTGGCGTATTTAAAATTTGCGACAGTAAAAAATTATTTTTTGAATAATTTACTATAGAAAAGGCAATCCCTGGCGTAATTAAAATTTGCAACAGTTGAAAATTATTTTTTGAATAATTTACTATAGAAAAGGCAATCCCTGGCGTAATTAAAATTTGCGACAGTAGAAAATTATTTTTTGAATAATTTACTATAGAAAAGGCAATCCCTGGCGCAATTAAAATTTGCGACAGTTGAAAATTAATTTTTGAATAATTTACTATAGAAAAGCAATCCCTGGCGTATTTAAAATTTGCGACAGTAAAAAATTATTTTTTGATTAATTTACTATAGAAAAGGCAATCCCTGGCGTAATTAAAATTTGCGACAGTTGAAAATTATTTTTTGAATAATTTAGTATAGAAAAGGCAATCCCTGGCGCACTTAAAATTTGCGAGAGTAAAAAATTATTTTTTGAATAATTTACTATAGAAAAGGCAATCCCTGGCGCAATTAAAATTTGAGACATTTGAAAATTATTCTTTGAATAATTTACTATAGAAAAGGCAATCCCTGGCGTATTTAAAATTTGCGACAGTAAAAAATTATTTTTTGAATAATTTTCTATAGAAAAGGCAATCCCTGGCGTAATTAAAATTTGCGACAGTTGAAAATTATTTTTTGAATAATTTACTATAGAAAAGGCAATCCCTGGGATATTTAAAATTTGCGACAGTAAAAAATTATTTTTTGAATAATTTACTATAGAAAAGGCAATCCCTGGCGCACTTAAAATTTGCGAAATTATAAAATTATTTTTTGAATATTTTACTATAGAAAAGGCAATCCCTGGCGTAATTAAAATTTGCGACAGTTGAAAAATATATTTTTTGAATAATTAACTATAGAAAAGGCAATACCTGGCGGATTTGAAATTTGCGACACTAGAAAATTATTTTTTGAATAATTTACTATAGAAAAGGCAATCCCTGAAGTAATTAAAATTTGCGACAGTTGAAAATTATTTTTTGAATAATTTACTATAGAAAAGGCAATCCCTGGCGTAATTAAAATTTGCGACACTTGAAAATTATTTTTTGAATAATTTACTATAGAAAAGGCAATACCTGGCGCACTTAAAATTTGCGACAGTAGAAAATTATTTTTTGAAAAATTTACTGTAGAAACGGCAATCCCTGGCGCAATTAAAATTTGCGACAGTAGAAAATTATTTTTTGAATAATTTACTATAGAAAAGGCAATCCCTGGCGCAATTAAAATTTGCGACAGTAAAAAATTATTTTTTGAATAATTTACTATAGAAAAGGCAAACCCTGGCGCAATTAAAATTTGCGAGAGTAAAAAATTATTTTTTGCAAAATTTACTGTAGAAAAGGCAATCCCTGGCGTATTTAAAATTTGCGACAGTAAAAAATTATTTTTTGAATAATTTACTATAGAAAAGGCAATCCCTGGCGTAATTAAAATTTGCGAGAGTTGAAAATTATTTTTTGAATAATTTACTATATAAAAGGCAATCCCTGGCGCAATTAAAATTTGCGACAGTTGAAAATTATTTTTTGAATAATTTACTATAGAAAAGGCAATCCCCGGCGCAATTAAAATTTGCGACAGTATAAAATTATTTTTTGAATAATTTACTATAGAAAAGGCAATCCCTGGCGGATTTGAAATTTGCGACATTAGAAAATTATTTTTTGAATAATTTACTATAGGAAAGGCAATCCCTGGCGCAATTACAATTTGCGACAGTTGAAAATTATTTTTTGAATAATTTACTATAGAAAGGGCAATCCCTGGCGCACTTAAAATTTGCGACAGTAAAAAATTATTTTTTGAATAATTTACTATAGAAAAGGCAATCCCTGGCGTAATTAAAATTTGCGACAGTAGAAAATTATTTTTTGAATAATTTACTATAGAAAAGGCAATCCCTGGGATATTTAAAATTTGCGACAGTAAAAAATTATTTTTTGAATAATTTACTATAGAAAAGGCAATCCCTGGCGTAATTAAAATTTGCGACAGTAAAAAATTATTTTTTGAATAATTTACTATAGAAAAGGCAATCCCTGGCGCAATTAAAATTTGCGACAGTTGAAAATTATTTTTTGCAAAATTTACTATAGAAAAGGCAATCCCTGGCGCACTTAAAATTTGCGACAGTATAAAATTATTTTTTGAATAATTTACTATAGAAAAGGCAATCCCTGGGATATTTAAAATTTGCGACAGTAAAAAATTATTTTTTGAATAATTTACTATAGAAAAGGCAATCCCTGGCGTAATTAAAATTTGCGACAGTAAAAAATTATTTTTTGAATAATTTACTATAGAAAAGGCAATCCTTGGCGCAATTAAAATTTGCGACAGTAGAAAATTATTTTTTGAATAATTTACTATAGAAAAGGCAATCCCTGGCGCAATTAAAATTTGCGACAGTAGAAAATTATTTTTTGCAAAATTTACTATAGAAGAGGCAATCCCTGGCGCACTTAAAATTTGCGACATTAGAAAATTAAGTTTTGAATAATTTACTAGAGAAAAGGCAATCCCTGTCGCAATTACAATTTGCGACAGTTGAAAATTATTTTTTGAATAATTTACTATAGAAAAGGCAATCCCTGGCGCACTTAAACTTTGCGACAGTAAAAAATTATTTTTTGAATAATTTACTATAGAAAAGGCAATCCCTGGCGTAATTAAAATTTGCGACAGTAGAACATTATTTTTTGAATAATTTACTATAGAAAAGGCAATCCCTGGGATATTTAAAATTTGCGACAGTAGAAAATTATTTTTTGCATAATTTACTATAGAAAAGGCAATCCCTGGCGTAATTAAAATTTGCGACAGTTGAAAATTATTTTTTGAATAATTTACTATAGAAAAGGCAATCCCTGGCGGATTTGAAATTTGCGACAGTAGAAAATTATTTTTTGAATAATTTACTATAGAAAAGGCAATCCCTGAAGTAATTAAAATTTGCGACAGTTGAAAATTATTTTTTGAATAATTTACTATAGAAAAGGCAATCCCTGGCGTAATTAAAATTTGCGACAGTTGAAAATTATTTTTTGAATAATTTACTATAGAAAAGGCATTCCCTGGCGCAATTAAAATTTGCGACAGTAAAAAATTATTTTTTGCAAAATTTACTGTAGAAAAGGCAATCCCTGGCGTATTTAAAATTTGCGACAGTAAAAAATTATTTTTTGAATAATTTACTATAGAAAAGGCAATCCCTGGCGTAATTAAAATTTGCGACAGTTGAAAATTATTTTTTTAATAATTTACTATAGAAAAGGCAATCCCTGGCGTAATTAAAATTTGCGACAGTAGAAAATTATTTTTTGAATAATTTACTATAGAAAAGGCAATCCCTGGCGCAATTAAAATTTGTGACAGTAAAAAATTATTTTTTGAATAATTTACTATAGAAAAGGCAATCCCTGGCGCAATTAAAATTTGCGACAGTAAAAAATTATTTTTTGAATAATTTACTATATAAAAGGCAATCCCTGGCGTAATTAAAATTTGCGACAGTTGAAAATTATTTTTTGAATAACTTACTATAGAAAAGGCAACCCCTGGCGTAATTAAAATTTGCGACAGTAGAAAATTATTTTTTGAATAATTTACTATAGAAAAGGCAATCCCTGGCGCAATTAAATTTTGCGACAGTAAAAAATTATTTTTTGCAAATTTACTGTAGAAAAGGCAATCCCTGGCGGATTTGAAATTTGCGACAGTAGAAAATTATTTTTTGAATAATTTACTATAGAAAAGGCTATCCCTGGCGCAATTACAATTTGCGACAGTTGAAAATTATTTTTTGAATAATTTACTATAGAAAACGCAATCCCTGGCGCACTTAAAATTTGCGACAGTAAAAAATTATTTTTTGAATAATTTACTATAGAAAAGGCAATCCCTGGCGTAATTAAAATTTGCGACAGTAGAAAATTATTTTTTGAATAATTTACTATAGAAAAGGCAATCCCTGGGATATTTAAAATTTGCGACAGTAGAAAATTATTTTTTGAATAATTTACTATAGAAAAGGCAATCCCTGGCGTAATTAAAATTTGCGACAGTTGAAAATTATTTTTTGAATAATTTACTATAGAAAAGGCAATCCCTGGCGGATTTGAAATTTGCGACAGTAGAAAATTATTTTTTGAATAATTTACTATAGAAAAGGCAATCCCTGAAGTAATTAAAATTTGCGACTGTTGAAAATTATTTTTTGAATAATTTACTATAGAAAAGGCAATCCCTGGCGTAATTAAAATTTGCGACAGTTGAAAATTATTTTTTGAATAATTTACTATAGAAAAGGCAATCCCTGGCGCACTTAAAATTTGCGACAGGAGAAAATTATTTTTTGAAAAATTTACTGTAGAAAAGGCAATCCCTGTCGCAATTAAAATTTGTGACAGTAGAAAATTATTTTTTGAATAATTTACTATAGAAAAGGCAATCCCTGGCGCAATTAAAATTTGCGACAGTAAAAAAATATTTTTTGAATAATTTACTATAGAAAAGGCAATCCCTGGCGCAATTAAAATTTGCGACAGTAAAAAATTATTTTTTGCAAAATTTACTGTAGAAAAGGCAATCCCTGGCGTATTTAAAATTTGCGACAGTAAAAAATTATTTTTTGAATAATTTACTATAGAAAAGGCAATCCCTGGCGTAATTAAAATTTGCGACAGTTGAAAATTATTTTTTGAATAATTTACTATAGAAAAGGCAATCCCTGGCGTAATTAAAATTTGCGACAGTAGAAAATTATTTTTTGAATAATTTACTATAGAAAAGGCAATCCCTGGCGCAATTAAAATTTGCGACAGTAAAAAATTATTTTTTGAATAATTTACTATAGAAAAGGCAATCCCTGGCGCAATTAAAATTTGCGACAGTTGAAAATTATTTTTTGAATAATTTACTATAGAAAAGGCAATCCCTGGCGTAATTAAAATTTGCGACAGTATAAAATTATTTTTTGAATAATTTACTATAGAAAAGGCAATCCCTGGCGCAATTAAAATTTGCGACAGTAGAAAATTATTTTTTGCAAAATTTACTATAGAAAAGGCCATCCCTGGCGCAATTAAAATTTGCGACAGTATAAAATTATTTTTTGAATAATTTACTATAGAAAAGGCAATCCCTGGCGGATTTGAAATTTGCGACAGTAGAAAATTATTTTTTGAATAATTTACTATAGAAAAGGCAATCCCTGGCTCAATTACAATTTGCGACAGTTGAAAATTATTTTTTGAATAATTTACTATAGAAAAGGCAATCCCTGCCGCACTTAAAATTTGCGACAGTAAAAAATTATTTTTTGAATAATTTACTATAGAAAAGGCAATCCCTGGCGTAATTAAAATTTGCGACAGTAGAAAATTATTTTTTGAATAATTTACTATAGAAAATGCAATCCCTGGGATATTTAAAATTTGCGACAGTAGAAAATTATTTTTTGAATAATTTACTATAGAAAAGGCAATCCCTGGCGCAATTAAAATTTGCGACAGTAAAAAATTATTTTGTGAGAAATTTACTATAGAAAAGGCAATCCCTGGCGCACTTAAAATTTGCGACAGCTGAAAATTATTTTTTGAATAATTTACTATAGAAAAGGCAATCCCTGGCGCACTTAAAATTTGCGACAGTATAAAATTATTTTTTGAATAATTTACTATAGAAAAGGCAATCCCTGGGATATTTAAAATTTTGCGACAGTAAAAAATTATTTTTTGAATAATTTACTATAGAAAAGGCAATCCCTGGCGCAATTAAAATTTGCGACAGTTGAAAATTATTTTTTGCAAAATTTACTGTAGAAAAGGCAATCCCTGGCGTATTTAAAATTTGCGACAGCAAAAAATTATTTTTTGAATAATTTACTATAGAAAAGGCAATCCCTGGCGTACTTAAAATTTGCGACAATAAAAAATTATTTTTTGAATAATTTACTATAGAAAAGGCAATCCCTGGCGTAATTAAAATTTGCGACAGTAGAAAATTATTTTTTGAATAATTTACTATAGAAAAAGCAATCCCTGGCGTATTTAAAATTTGCGACAGTAAAAAATTATTTTTTGAATAATTTACTATAGAAAAGGCAATCCCTGGCGCTCTTAAAATTTGCGACAGTAAAAAATTATTTTTTGAATAATTTACTATAGAAAAGGCAATCACTGGCGCAATTAAAATTTGCGACAGTTGAAAATTATTTTTTGAATAATTTACTATAGAAAAGGCAATCCCTGGCGTAATTAAAATTTGCGACAGTTGAAAATTATTTTTTGAATAATTTACTATAGAAAAGGCAATCCCTGGCGTAATTAAAATTTGCGACAGTAGAAAATTATTTTTTGAATAATTTACTATAGAAAAGGCAATCCCTGGCGCAATTAAAATGTGCGACAGTAAAAAATTATTTTTTGAATAATTTACTATAGAAAAGGAAATCCCTGGCGCAATTAAAATCTGCGACAGTTGAAAATTATTTTTTGAATAATTTACTATAGAAAAGGCAATCCCTGGCGCACTTAAAATTTGCGACAGTATAAAATTATTTTTTGAATAATTTACTATATAAAAGGCAATCCCTGGCGCAATTAAAATTTGCGACAGTTGAAAATTATTTTTTGAATAATTTGCTATAGAAAAGGCAATCCCTGGCGCAATTAAAATTTGCGACAGTATAAAATTATTTTTTGAATAATTTACTATAGAAAAGGCAATCCCTGGCGGATTTGAAATTTGCGACAGTAGAAAATTATTTTTTGAATAATTTACTATAGAAAAGGCAATCCCTGGCGCAATTACAATTTGCGACAGTTGAAAATTATTTTTTAATAATTTACTATAGAAAAGGAAATCCCTGGCGCACTTAAAATTTGCGACAGTAAAAAATTATTTTTTGAATAATTTACTATAGAAAAGGCAATCCCTGGCGTAATTAAAATTTGCGACAGTAGAAAATTATTTTTTGAATAATTTACTATAGAAAAGGCAATCCCTGGGATATTTAAAATTTGCGACAGTAGAAAATTATTTTTTGAATAATTTTCTATAGAAAAGGCAATCCCTGGCGCAATTAAAATGTGCGACAGTAAAAAATTATTTTTTGAATAATTTACTATAGAAAAGGCAATCCCTGGCGCAATTAAAATTTGCGACAGTTGAAAATTATTTTTTGAATAATTTACTATAGAAAAGGCAATCCCTGGCGCACTTAAAATTTGCGACAGTATAAAATTATTTTTTGAATAATTTACTATATAAAAGGCAATCCCTGGCGCAATTAAAATTTGCGACAGCTGAAAATTATTTTTTGAATAATTTACTATAGAAAAGGTAATTCCTGGCGCAATTAAAATTTGCGACAGTATAAAATTATTTTTTGAATAATTTACTATAGAAAAGGCAATCCCTGGCGGATTTGAAATTTGCGACAGTAGAAAATTATTTTTTGAATAATTTACTATAGAAAAGGCAATCCCTGGCGCAATTACAATTTGCGACAGTTGAAAATTATTTTTTGAATAATTTACTATAGAAAAGGCAATCCCTGGCGTAATTAAAATTTGCGACAGTAAAAAATTATTTTTTGAATAATTTACTATAGAAAAGGCAATCCCTGGCGCAATTAAAACTTGCGACAGTAGAAAATTATTTTTTGCAAAATTTACTATAGATAAGGCAATCCCTGGCGCACTTAAAATTTGCGACAGTATAAAATTATTTTTTGAATAATTTACTATATAAAAGGCAATCCCTGGAGCAATTAAAATTTGCGACAGTTGAAAATTATTTTGTGAATAATTTACTATAGAAAAGGCAATCCCTGGCGTAATTAAAACTTGCGACAGTATAAAATTATTTTTTGAATAATTTACTATAGAAAAGGCAATCCCTGGCGGATTTGAAATTTGCGACAGTAGAAAATTATTTTTTGAATAATTTACTATAGAAAAGGCAATCCCTGGCTCAATTACAATTTGCGACAGTTGAAAATTATTTTTTGAATAATTTACTATAGAAAAGGCAATCCCTGGCGCACTTAAAATTTGCGACAGTAAAAAATTATTTTTTGAATAATTTACTATAGAATAGGCAATCCCTGGCGTAATTAAAATTTGCGACAGTAGAAAATTATTTTTTGAATAATTTACTATAGAAAAGGCAATCCCTGGGATATTTAAAATTTGCGACAGTAGAAAATTATTTTTTGAATAATTTACTATAGAAAAGGCAATCCCTGGCGCAATTAAAATTTGCGACAGTAAAAAATTATTTTGTGAGAAATTTACTATAGAAAAGGCAATCCCTGGCGCACTTAAAATTTGCGACAGTTGAAAATTATTTTTTGAATAATTTACTATAGAAAAGGCAATCCCTGGCGCACTTAAAATTTGCGACAGTATTAAATTATTTTTTGAATAATTTACTATAGAAAAGGCAATCCCTGGGATATTTAAAATTTTGCGACAGTAAAAAATTATTTTTTGAATAATTTACTATAGAAAAGGCAATCCCTGGCGCAATTAAAATTTGCGACAGTTGAAAATTATTTTTTGCAAAATTTACTGTAGAAAAGGCAATCCCTGGCGTATTTAAAATTTGCGAGAGCAAAAAATTATTTTTTGAATAATTTACTATAGAAAAGGCAATCCCTGGCGTAATTAAAATTTGCGACTGTTGAAAATTATTTTTTGAATAATTTACTATAGAAAAGGCAATCCCTGGCGTAATTAAAATTTGCGACAGTAGAAAATTATTTTTTGAATAATTTACTATAGAAAAGGCAATCCCTGGCGCAATTAAAATTTGCGACAGTAAAAAATTATTTTTTGAATAATTTACTATAGAAAAGGCAATCCCTGGCGTAATTAAAATTTGCGACAGTAGAAAATCATTTTTTGAATAATTTACTATAGAAAAGGCAATCCCTGGCGTAATTAAAATTTGCGACAGTAGAAAATTATTTTTTGAATAATTTACTATAGAAAAGGCAATCCCTGGCGTAATTAAAATTTGCGACAGTAGAAAATTATTTTTTAAATAATTTACTATAGAAAAGGCAATCCCTGGCGTAATTAAAATTTGCGACAGTAGAAAATTATTTTTTGAATAATTTACTATAGAAAAGGCATTCCCTGGCGTAATTAAAATTTGCGACAGTAGAAAATTATTTTTTGAATAATTTTCTATAGAAAAGGCAATCCCTGGCGTAATTAAAATTTGCGACAGTAGAAAATTATTTTTTGAATAATTTACTATAGAAAAGGCAATCCCTGGCGTAATTAAAATTTGCGACAGTAGAAAATTATTTTTTGAATAATTTACTATAGAAAAGGCAATCCCTGGCGTAATTAAAATTTGCGACAGTAAAAAATTATTTTTTGAATAATTTACTATAGAAAAGGCAATCCCTGGCGCAATTAAAATTTGCGACAGTAGAAATTTATTTTTTGAATAATTTACTGTAGAAAAGGCAATCCCTGGCGCAATTAAAACTTGCGATAGTAAAAAATATTTGTTGAATAATTTACTATAGAAAAGGCAATCCCTGGCGCACTTAAAATTTGCGGCAGTAGAAAATTATTTTTTGAATAATTTACTATAGAAAAGGCAATCCCTGGCGCACTTAAAATTTGCGACAGTAGAAAATTATTTTTTGAATAATTTACTATAGAAAAGGCAATACCTGGCGTAATTAAAATTTGCGACAGTTGAAAATTATTTTTTGAATAATTTACTATATAAAAGGCAATCCCTGGCGCACTTAAAATTTGCGACAGTAAAAAATTATTTTTTGAATAATTTACTATATAAAAGGCAATCCCTGGCGTAATTAAAATTTGCGACAGTAAAAAATTATTTTTTGAATAATTTACTATAGAAAAGGCAATCCCTGGCGCAATTAAAATTTGCGACAGTAGAAAATTATTTTTTGAATAATTTACTGTAGAAAAGGCAATCCCTGGCGCAATTAAAATTTGCGACAGTAAAAAATTATTTTTTGCAAAATTTACTATAGAAAAGGCAATCCCTGGCGCACTTAAAATTTGCGACAGTAAAAAATTATTTTTTGAATAATTTACTATAGAAAAGGCAATCCCTGGCGTAATTAAAATTTGCGACAGTAGAAAATTATTTTTTGAATAATTTACTATAGAAAAGGCAATCCCTGGCGTATTTAAAATTTGCGACAGTAAAAAATTATTTTTTGAATAATTTACTACAGAAAAGGCAATCCCTGGCGCACTTAAAATTTGCGACAGTAAAAAATTATTTTTTGAATAATTTACTATAGAAAAGGCAATCCCTGGCGCAATTAAAATTTGCGACAGTTGAAAATTATTTTTTGAATAATTTACTATAGAAAAGGCAATCCCTGGCGTAATTAAAATTTGCGACAGTTGAAAATTATTTTTTGAATAATTTACTATAGAAAAGGCAATCCCTGGCGTAATTAAAATTTGCGACAGTAGAAAATTATTTTTTGAATAATTTACTATAGAAAAGGCAATCCCTGGCGCAATTAAAATGTGCGACAGTAAAAAATTATTTTTTGAATAATTTACTGTAGAAAAGGCAATCCCTGGCGCAATTAAAATTTGCGACAGTTGAAAATTATTTTTGGAATAATTTACTATAGAAAAGGCAATCCCTGGCGCACTTAAAATTTGCGACAGTATAAAATTATTTTTTGAATAATTTACTATATAAAAGGCAATCCCTGGCGCAATTAAAATTTGCGACAGTTGAAAATTATTTTTTGAATAATTTACTATAGAAAAGGCAATCCCTGGCGCAGTTAAAATTTGCGACAGGAAAAAATTATTTTTTGAATAATTTACTATAGAAAAGGCAATCCCTGGCGTAATTAAAATTTGCGACAGTAGAAAATTATTTTTTGAATAATTTACTATAGAAAAGGCAATGCCTGGGATATTTAAAATTTGCGACAGTAGAAAATTATTTTTTGAATAATTTACTATAGAAAAGGCAATCCCTGGCGTAATTAAAATTTGCGACAATTGAAAATTATTTTTTGAATAATTTACTATAGAAAAGGCAATCCCTGGCGGATTTGAAATTTGCGACAGCAGAAAATTATTTTTTTAATAATTTACTATAGAAAAGGCAATCCCTGAAGTAATTAAAATTTGCGACAGTTAAAAATTATTTTTTGAATAATTTACTATAGAAAAGGCAATCCCTGGCGTTATTAAAATTTGCGACAGTTGAAAATTATTTTTTGAATAATTTACTATAGAAAAGGCAATCCCTGGCGTTATTAAAATTTGCGACAGTTGAAAATTATTTTTTGAATAATTTACTATAGAAAAGGCAATCCCTGGCGCACTTAAAATTTGCGACAGTAGAAAATTATTTTTTGAAAAATTTACTGTAGAAAAGGCAATCCCTGGCGTAATTAAAATTTGCGACAGTAGAAAATTATTTTTTGAATAATTTACTATAGAAAAGGCAATACCTGGCGCAATTAAAATTTGCGACAGTAAAAAATTATTTTTTGAATAATTTACTATGGAAAAGGCAATCCCTGGCGCAATGAAAATTTGCGACAGTAAAAAATTATTTTTTGCAAAATTTACTGTAGAAAAGGCAATCCCTGGCGTATTTAAAATTTGCAACAGTAAAAAATTATTTTTTGAATAATTTACTATAGAAAAGGCAATGCCTGGCGTAATTAAAATTTGCGACAGTTGAAAATTATTTTTTGAATAATTTTCTATAGAAAAGGCAATCTCTGGCGTAATTAAAATTTGCGACAGTAGAAAATTATTTTTTGAATAATTTACTATAGAAAAGGCAATCCCTGGCGCAATTAAAATTTGCGACAGTAAAAAATTATTTTTTGAATAATTTACTATAGAAGAGGCAATCCCTGGCGCAATTAAAATTTGCGACAGTTGAAAATTATTTTTTGAATAATTTACTATAGAAAAGGCAATCCCTGGCGTAATTAAAATTTGCGACAGTAAAAAATTATTTTTTGAATAATTTAAAATAGAAAAGGCAATCCCTGGCGCAATTAAAATTTGCGACAGTAGAAAATTATTTTTTGCAAAATTTACTATAGAAAAGGCAATCCCTGGCGCACTTAAAATTTGCGACAGTATAAAATTATTTTTTGAATAATTTACTATATAAAAGGCAATCCCTGGCGCAATTAAAATTTGCGACAGTTGAAAATTATTTTTTAATAATTTACTATAGAAAAGGCAATCCCTGGCGCAATTAAAATTTGCGACAGTATAAAATTATTTTTTGAATAATTTACTATAGAAAAGGCAATCCCTGGCGGATTTGAAATTTGCGACAGTAGAAAATTATTTTTTGAACAATTTACTATAGAAAAGGCAATCCCTGGCGCAATTACAATTTGCGACAGTTGAAAATTATTTTTTGAATAATTTACTATAGAAAAGGCAATCCCTGGCGCACTTAAAATTTGTGACAGTAAAAAATTATTTTTTGAATAATTTACTATAGAAAAGGCAATCCCTGGCGTAATTAAAATTTGCGACAGTAGAAAATTATTTTTTGAATAATTTACTATAGAAAAGGCAATCCCTGGGATATTTAAAATTTGCGACAGTAGAAAATTATTTTTTGAATAATTTACTAAAGAAAAGGCAATCCCTGGCGCAATTAAAATTTGCGACAGTAAAAAATTATTTTGTGAGAAATTTACTATAGAAAAGGCAATCCCTGGCGCACTTAAAATTTGCGACAGTTGAAAATTATTTTTTGAATAATTTACTATAGAAAAGGCAATTCCTGGCGTAATTAAAACTTGCGATAGTAAAAAATTATTTTGTGAATAATTTACTATAGAAAAGGCAATCCCTGGCGTAATTAAAATTTGCGACAGTAGAAAATTATTTTTTGAATAATTTACTATAGAAAAGGCAATCCCTGGCGTAATTAAAATTTGCGACAGTAGAAAATTATTTTTTGAATAATTTACTATAGAAAAGGCAATCGCTGGCGTATTTAAAATTTGCGACAGTAGAAAATTATTTTTTGAATAATTTACTATAGAAAAGGCAATCCCTGGCGTAATTAAAATTTGCGACAGTAGAAAATTATTTTTTGAATAATTTACTATAGAAAAGGCAATCCCTGGCGTAATTAAAATTTGCGACAGTAGAAATTTATTTTTTGAATAATTTACTATAGAAAAGGCAATCCCTGTCGTAATTAAAATTTGCGACAGTAGAAAATTATTTTTTGAATAATTTACTATAGAAAAGGCAATCCCGGGCGTAATTAAAATTTGCGACAGTAGAAAATTATTTTTTGAATAATTTACTATAGAAAAGGCAATCCCTGGCGCAATTAAAATTTGCGACAGTTGAAAATAATTTTTTGAATAATTTACTATATAAAAGGCAATCCCTGGCGTAATTAAAATTTGCGACAGTAAAAAATTATTTTTTGAATAATTTACTATAGAAAAGGCAATCCCTGGCGCAATTAAAATTTGCGACAGTAAAAAATTATTTTTTGAATAATTTACTATAGAAAAGGCAATCCCTGGCGTAATTAAAATTTGCGACAGTAAAAAAATATTTTTTGAATAATTTACTATACAAAAGGCAATCCCTGGCGTATTTAAAATTTGCGACAGTAAAAAATTATTTTTTGAATAATTTACTATAGAAAAGGCAATCCCTGGCGTAATTAAAATTTGCGACAGTAGAAAATTATTTTTTGAATAATTTACTATAGAAAAGGCAATCCCTGGGATATTTAAAATTTGCGACAGTAGAAAATTATTTTTTGAATAATTTACTAAAGAAAAGGCAATCCCTGGCGCAATTAAAATTTGCGACAGTAAAAAATTATTTTGTGAGAAATTTACTATAGAAAAGGCAATCCCTGGCGCACTTAAAATTTGCGACAGTTGAAAATTATTTTTTGAATAATTTACTATAGAAAAGGCAATCCCTGGCGCAATTAAAATTTGCGACAGTAAAAAATTATTTTTTGAATAATTTACTATAGAAAAGGCAATCCCTGGCGCAATTAAAATTTGCGACAGTTGAAAATTATTTTTTGAATAATTTACTATAGAAAAGGCAATCCCTGGCGCAATTAAAATTTGCGACAGTATAAAATTATTTTTTGAATAATTTACTATAGAAAAGGCAATCCCTGGCGGATTTGAAATTTGCGACAGTAGAAAATTATTTTTTGAACAATTTACTATAGAAAAGGCAATCCCTGGCGCAATTACAATTTGCGACAGTTGAAAATTATTTTTTGAATAATTTACTATAGAAAAGGCAATCCCTGGCGCACTTAAAATTTGTGACAGTAAAAAATTATTTTTTGAATAATTTACTATAGAAAAGGCAATCCCTGGCGTAATTAAAATTTGCGACAGTAGAAAATTATTTTTTGAATAATTTACTATAGAAAAGGCAATCCCTGGGATATTTAAAATTTGCGACAGTAGAAAATTATTTTTTGAATAATTTACTAAAGAAAAGGCTATCCCTGGCGCAATTAAAATTTGCGACAGTAAAAAATTATTTTGTGAGAAATTTACTATAGAAAAGGCAATCCCTGGCGCACTTAAAATTTGCAACAGTTGAAAATTATTTTTTGAATAATTTACTATAGAAAAGGCAATCCCTGGCGTAATTAAAACTTGCGATAGTAAAAAATTATTTTTTGAATAATTTACTATAGAAAAGGCAATCCCTGGCGTAATTAAAATTTGCGACAGTAGAAAATTATTTTTTGAATAATTTACTATAGAAAAGGCAATCCCTGGCGTAATTAAAATTTGCGACAGTAGAAAATTATTTTTTGAATAATTTACTATAGAAATGGCAATCGCTGGCGTAATTAAAATTTGCGACAGTAGAAAATTATTTTTTGAATAATTTACTATAGAAAAGGCAATCCCTGGCGTAATTAAAATTTGCGACAGTAGAAAATTATTTTTTGAATAATTTACTATAGAAAAGGCAATCCCTGGCGTAATTAAAATTTGCGACAGTAGAAAATTATTTTTTGAATAATTTACTATAGAAAAGGCAATCCCTGGCGTAATTAAAATTTGCGACAATAGAAAATTATTTTTTGAATAATTTACTATAGAAAAGGCAATCCCTGGCGTAATTAAAATTTGCGACAGTAGAAAATTATTTTTTGAATAATTTACTATAGAAAAGGCAATCCCGGGCGTAATTAAAATTTGCGACAGTAGAAAATTATTTTTTGAATAATTTACTATAGAAAAGGCAATCCCTGGCGCAATTAAAATTTGCGACAGTTGAAAATTATTTTTTGAATAATTTACTATAGAAAAGGCAATCCCTGGCGTAATTAAAATTTGCGACAGTAAAAAATTATTTTTTGAATAATTTACTATAGAAAAGGCAATCCCTGGCGCAATTAAAATTTGCGACAGTAAAAAATTTTTTTTTGAATAATTTACTATAGAAAAGGCAATCCCTGGCGTAATTAAAATTTGCGACAGTAAAAAATTATTTTTTGAATAATTTACTATACAAAAGGCAATCCCTGGCGTATTTAAAATTTGCGACAGTAAAAAATTATTTTTTGAATAATTTACTATAGAAAAGGCAATCCCTGGCGTAATTAAAATTTGCGACAGTAGAAAATTATTTTTTGAATAATTTACTATAGAAAAGGCAATCCGTGGCGTAATTAAAATTTGCGACAGTAGAAAATTATTTTTTGAATAATTTACTATAGAAAAGGCAATCCCTGGCGTAATTAAAATTTGCGACAGTAGAAAATTATTTTTTGAATAATTTACTATAGAAAAGGCAATCCCTGGCGTAATTAAAATTTGCGACAGTAGAAAATTATTTTTGGAATAATTTACTATAGAAAAGGCAATCCCGGGCGTAATTAAAATTTGCGACAGTAGAAAATTATTTTTTGAATAATTTACTATAGAAAAGGCAATCCCTGGCGCAATTAAAATTTGCGACAGTTGAAAATTATTTTTTGAATAATTTACTATAGAAAAGGCAATCCCTGGCGCACTTAAAATTTGCGACATTATAAAATTATTTTTTGAATAATTTACTATAGAAAAGGCAATCCCTGGGATATTTAAAATTTGCGACAGTAAAAAATTATTTTTTGAATAATTTACTATAGAAAAGGCAATCCCTGGCGTAATTAAAATTTGCGACAGTAGAAAATTATTTTTTGAATAATTTACTATAGAAAAGGCAATCCCTGGCGTAATTAAAATTTGCGACAGTAGAAAATTATTTTTTGAATAATTTACTATAGAAAAGGCAATCGCTGGCGTAATTAAAATTTGCGACAGTAGAAAATTATTTTTTGAATAATTTACTATAGAAAAGGCAATCCCTGGCGTAATTAAAATTTGCGACCATAGAAAATTATTTTTTGAATAATTTACTATAGAAAAGGCAATCCCTGGCGTAATTAAAATTTGCGACAGTAGAAAATAATTTTTTGAATAATTTACTATAGAAAAGGCAATCCCTGGCGTAATTAAAATTTGCGACAGTAGAAAATTATTTTTTGAATAATTTACTATAGAAAAGGCAATCCCTGGCGTAATTAAAATTTGCGACAGTATAAAATTATTTTTTGAATAATTTACTATAGAAAAGGCAATCCCGGGCGTAATTAAAATTTGCTACAGTAGAAAATTATTTTTTGAATAATTTACTATAGAAAAGGCAATCCCTGGCGCAATTAAAATTTGCGACAGTTGAAAATTATTTTTTGAATAATTTACTATAGAAAAGGCAATCCCTGGCGTAATTAAAATTTGCGACAGTAAAAAATTATTTTTTGAATAATTTACTATAGAAAAGGCAATCCCTGGCGTAATTAAAATTTGCGACAGTAAAAAATTATTTTTTGAATAATTTACTATACAAAAGGCAATCCCTGGCGTATTTAAAATTTGCGACAGTAAAAAATTATTTTTTGAATAATTTACTATAGAAAAGGCAATCCCTGGCGTAATTAAAATTTGCGACAGTAGAAAATTATTTTTTGAATAATTTACTATAGAAAAGGCAATCCCTGGCGTAATTAAAATTTGCGACAGTAGAAAATTATTTTTTGAATAATTTACTATAGAAAAGGCAATCCCGGGCGTAATTAAAATTTGCGACAGTAGAAAATTATTTTTTGAATAATTTACTATAGAAAAGGCAATCCCTGGCGCAATTAAAGTTTGCGACAGTTGAAAATTATTTTTTTAATAATTTACTATAGAAAAGGCAATCCCTGGCGCACTTAATATTTGCGACAGTATAAAATTATTTTTTGAATAATTTACTATAGAAAAGGCAATCCCTGGGATATTTAAAATTTGCGACAGTAAAAAATTATTTTTTGAATAATTTACTATAGAAAAGGCAATCCCTGGCGCAATTAAAATTTGCGACAGTTGAAAATTATTTTTTGCAAAATTTACTGTAGAAAAGGCAATCCCTGGCGTATTTAAAATTTGCGACAGTAAAAAATTATTTTTTGAATAATTTACTATAGAAAAGGCAATCCCTGGCGTAATTAAAATTTGCGACAGTTGAAAATTATTTTTTGAATAATTTACTATAGAAAAGGCAATCCCTGGCGTAATTAAAATTTGCGACAGTAGAAAATTATTTTTTGAAGAATTTACTATAGAAAAAGCAATCCCTGGCGCAATTAAAATTTGCGACAGTAAAAAATTATTTTTTGAATAATTTACTATAGAAAAGGCAATCCCTGGCGCAATTAAAATTTGCGACAGTAAAAAATTATTTTTTGAATAATTTACTATAGAAAAGGCAATCCCTGGCGTAATTAAAACTTGCAATAGTAAAAAATTATTTTTTGAATAATTTACTATAGAAAAGGCAATCCCTGGCGTAATTAAAATTTGCGACAGTAGAAAATTATTTTTTGAATAATTTACTATAGAAAAGGCAATCCCTGGCGTAATTAAAATTTGCGACAGTAGAAAATTATTTTTTGAATAATTTACTATAGAAAAGGCAATCGCTGGCGTAATTAAAATTTGCGACAGTAGAAAATTATTTTTTGAATAATTTACTATAGAAAAGGCAATCCCTGGCGTAATTAAAATTTGCGACAGTAGAAAATTATTTTTTGAATAATTTACTATAGAAAATGCAATCCCTGGCTTAATTAAAATTTGCGACAGTAGAAAATTATTTTTTGAATAATTTACTATAGAAAAGGCAATCCCTGGCGTAATTAAAATTTGCGACAGTAGAAAATTATTTTTTGAATAATTTACTATAGAAAAGGCAATCCCTGGCGTAATTAAAATTTGCGACAGTAGAAAATTATTTTTTGAATAATTTACTATAGAAAAGGCAATCCCGGGCGTAATTAAAATTTGCGACAGTAGAAAATTATTTTTTGAATAATTTACTATAGAAAAGGCAATCCCTGGCGCAATTAAAATTTGCGACAGTTGAAAATTATTTTTTGAATAATTTACTATAGAAAAGGCAATCCCTGGCGTAATTAAAATATGCGACAGTAAAAAATTATTTTTTGAATTATTTACTATAGAAAAGGCAATCCCTGGCGCAATTAAATTTTGCGACAGTAAAAAATTATTTTTTGAATAATTTACTATAGAAAAGGCAATCCCTGGCGTAATTAAAATTTTCGACAGTAAAAAATTATTTTTTGAATAATTTACTATACAAAAGGCAATCCCTGGCGTAATTAAAATTTGCGACAGTAGAAATTTATTTTTTGAATAATTTACTGTAGAAAAGGCAATCCCTGGCGCAATTAAAACTTGCGACAGTTGAAAATTATTTTTTGAATAATTTACTATAGAAAAGGCAATCCCTGGCGTAATTAAAATTTGCGACAGTAAAAACTTATTTTTTGAATAATTTACTATAGAAAAGGCAATCCCTGGCGCAATTAAAATTTGCGACAGTAAAAAATTATTTTTTGAATAATTTACTATAGAAAAGGCAATCCCTGGCGTAATTAAAATTTGCGACAGTTGAAAATTATTTTTTGAATAATTTACTATAGAAAAGGCAATCCCTGGCGTAATTAAAATTTGCGACAGTAGAAAATTATTTTTTGAATAATTTACTATATAAACGGCAATCCCTGGCGCAATTAAAATTTGCGACAGTAAAAAATTATTTTTTGAATTATTTACTATAGAAAAGGCAATCCCTGGCGCAATTAAAATTTGCGACAGTAGAAAATTATTTTTTGAATAGTTTACTGTAGAAAAGGCAATCCCTGGCGCAATTAAAATTTGCTACAGTATAAAATTATTTTTTGAATAATTTACTATAGAAAAGGCAATCCCTGGCGCAATTAAAATTTGCGCAAGTAGAAAATTATTTTTTGAATAATTTACTATAGAAAAGGCAATCCCTGGCGCAATTAAAATTTGCGACAGTAGAAAATTATTTTTTGAATAATTTACTATAGAAAAGGCAATCCCTGGCGCAATTAAAATTTGCGACAGTAAAAAATTATTTTTTGCAAAATTTACTATAGAAAAGGCAATCCCTGGCGCACTTAAAATTTGCGACAGTAAAAAATTATTTTTTGAATAATTTACTATAGAAAAGGCAATCCCTGGCGTAATTAAAATTTGCGAAAGTAGAAAATTATTTTTTGAATAATTTACTATAGAAAAGGCAATCCCTGGCGTATTTAAAATTTGCGACAGTAAAAAATTATTTTTTGAATAATTTACTATAGAAAAGGCAATCCCTGGCGCACTTAAAATTTGCGACAGTAAAAAATTATTTTTTGAAGAATTTACTATAGAAAAGGCAATCCCTGGCGCAATTAAAATTTGCGACAGTTGAAAATTATTTTTTGAATAATTTACTATAGAAGAGGCAATCCCTGGCGTAATTAAAATTTGCGACAGTTGAAAATTATTTTTTTAATAATTTACTATAGAAAAGGCAATCCCTGGCGTAATTAAAATTTGCGACAGTAGAAAATTATTTTTTGAATAATTTACTATAGAAAAGGCAATCCCTGGCGCAATTAAAATTTGCGACAGTAAAAAATTATTTTTTGAATAATTTACTATAGAAAAGGCAATCCCTGGCGCAATTAAAATTTGCGACAGTTGAAAATTATTTTTTGAATAATTTACTATAGAAAAGGCAATCCCTGGCGCAATTAAAATTTGCGACAGTTGAAAATTATTTTTTGAATAATTTACTATAGAAAAGGCAATCCCTGGCGCAATTAAAATTTGCGACAGTAGAAAATTATTTTTTGAATAATTTACTATAGAAAAGGCAATCCCTGGCGTACTTAAAATTTGCGACAGTAGAAAATTATTTTTTGAATAATTTACTGTAGAAAAGGCAATCCCTGGCACAATTAAAATTTGCGACAGTATAAAATTATTTTTTGAATAATTTACTATAGAAAAGGCAATCCCTGGCGTATTTAAAATTTGCGACAGTAAAAAATTATTTTTTGGAAAATTTACTATAGAAAAGGCAATCCCTGGCGCACTTAAAATTTGCGACAGTTGAAAATTATTTTTTGAATAATTTACTATAGAAAAGGCAATCCCTGGCGCAATTAAAATTTGCGACAGTTGAAAATTATTTTTAGGATAATTTACTATAGAAAAGGCAATCCCTGGCGTTATTAAAATTTGCGACAGTTGAAAATTTTTTTTTGAATAATTTACTATAGAAAAGGCAATCCCTGGCGCACTTAAAATTAGCGACAGTATAAAATTATTTTTTGAATAATTTACTATAGAAAAGGCAATCCCTGGCGCAATTAAAATTTGCGACAGTAAAAAATTATTTTTTGAATAATTTACTATAGAAAAGGCAATCCCTGGCGCACTTAAAATTTGCGACAGTATAAAATTATTTTTTGAATAATTTACTATAGAAAAGGCAATCCCTGGCGCAATTAAAATTTGCGACAATAAAAAATTATTTTTTGAATAATTTACTATAGAAAAGGCAATCCCTGGCGTAATTAAAATTTGCGACAGTAAAAAATTATTTTTTGAATAATTTACTATAGAAAAGGCAATCCCTGGCGCACTTAAAATTTGCGACAGTATAAAATTATTTTTTGAATAATTTACTATAGAAAAGGCAATCCCTGGCGCAATTAAAATTTGCGACAGTAGAAAATTATTTTTTGCAAAATTTACTATAGAAAAGGCAATCCCTGGCGCACTTAAAATTTGCGACAGTATAAAATTATTTTTTGAATAATTTACTATAGAAAAGGCAATCCCTGGCGTAATTAAAATTTGCGACAGTAAAAAATTATTTTTTGAATAATTTACTATAGAAAAGGCAATCCCTGGCGCAATTAAAATTTGCGACAGTAGAAAATTATTTTTTGCAAAATTTACTATAGAAAAGGCAATCCCTGGCGCACTTAAAATTTGCGATTGTTGAAAATTATTTTTTGAATAATTTACTATATAAAAGGCAATCCCTGGCGCAATTAAAATTTGCGACAGTAGAAAATTATTTTTTGAATAATTTACTATAGAAAAGGCAATCCCTGGCATATTTAAAATTTGCGACAGTAAAAAATTATTTTTTGAATAATTTACTATAGAAAAGGCAATCCCTGGCGCAATTAAAATTTGCGACAGTATAAAATTATTTTTTGAATAATTTACTATATAAAAGGCAATCCCTGGCGCAATTAAAATTTGCCACAGTTGAAAATTATTTTTTGAATAATTTACTATAGAAAAGGCAATCCCTGGCGTAATTAAAACTTGCGATAGTAAAAAATTATTTTTTGAATAATTTACTATAGAAAAGGCAATCCCTGGCGTAATTAAAATTTGCGACAGTAGAAAATTATTTTTTGAATAATTTACTATAGAAAAGGCAATCCCTGGCGCAATTAAAATTTGCGACAGTATAAAATTATTTTTTGAATAATTTACTGTAGAAAAGGCAATCCCTGGCGCAATTAAAATTTGCGACAGTAGAAAATTATTTTTTGAAAAATTTACTGTAGAAAAGGCAATCCCTGGCGCACTTAAAATTTGCGACAGTATAAAATTATTTTTTGAATAATTTACTATAGAAAAGGCAATCCCTGGCGCAAGTAAAATTTGCGACAGTATAAAATAATTTTTTGAATAATTTACTACAGAAAAGGCAATCCTGGCGTAATTCAAATTTGCGACAGTAAAAAATTATTTTTTGAATAATTTACTATAGAAAAGGCAATCCCTGGCGCACTTAAAATTTGCGACAGTAGAAAATGATTTTTTGTATAATTTACTATAGAAAAGGCAATCCCTGGCGCAATTAAAATTTGCGACAGTAGAAAATTATTTTTTGAATAATTTACTATAGAAAAGGCAATCCCTGGCGTATTTAAAATTTGCGACAGTTGAAAATTATTTTTTGAATAATTTACTATAGAAAAGGCAATCCCTGGCGGATTTGAAATTTGCGACAGTAGAAAATTATTTTTTGAATAATTTACTATAGAAAAGGCAATCCCTGGCGTATTTAAAATTTGCGACAGTAAAAAATTATTTTTTGCAAAATTTACTATAGAAAAGGCAATCCCTGGCGTAATTAAAATTTGCGACAGTATAAAATTAATATTTTGAAAAAATTACTGTAGAAAGGCAACCCCTGGCGCAATTAAAACTTGCGATAGTAAAAAATTATTTTTTGAATAATTTACTATAGAAAAGGCAATCCCTGGCGGATTTGAAATTTGCGACAATTGAAAATTATTTTTTGAATAATTTACTATAGAAAAGGCAATCCCTGGCGTAATTAAAATTTGCGACAGTAAAAAATTATTTTTTGAATAATTTACTATAGAAAAGGCAATCCCTGGCGTAATTAAAATTTGCGACAGTATAAAATTATTTTTTGAATAATTTACTATAGAAAAGGCAATCCCTGGCGTAATTAAAATTTGCGACAGTATAAAATTATTTTTTGAATAATTTACTATAGAAAAGGCAATCAATGGCGTAATTAAAATTTGCGACAGTATAAAATTATTTTTTGCTATAGAAAAGGCAATCCCTGGCGTATTTAAAATTTGCGACAGTATAAAATTATTTTTTGAATAATTTACTATAGAAAAGGCAATCCCTGGCGTGATTAAAATTTGCGACAGTAGAAAATTATTTTTTGAATAATTTACTATAGAAAAGGCAATCTCTGGCGTAATAAAAATTTGGGTCAGTAAAAAATTAATATTTTGAAAAATTTACTGTAGAAAAGGCAATCCCTGGCGTAATTAAAATTTGCGACAGTATAAAATTATTTTTTGAATAATTTACTATAGAAAAGGCAATCCCTGGCGTAATTAAAATTTGCGACAGTAGAAAATTATTTTTTGAATAATTTACTATAGAAAAGGCAATCCCTGGCGCACTTAAAATTTGCGACAGTAAAAAATTATTTTTTGAATAATTTACTATAGAAAAGGCAATCCCTGGCGTATTTAAAATTTTCGACAGTAAAAAATTATTTTTTGAATAATTTACTATAGAAAAGGCAATCCCTGGCGTATTTAAAATTTGCGACAGTAAAAAATTAATTTTTGAAAAATTTACTGTAGAAAAGGCAATCCCTGGCGCAATTAAAATTTGCGACAGTTGAAAATTATTTTTTGAAAAATTTACTGTAGAAATGGCAATCCCTGGCGTAATTAAAATTTGCGACAATAGAAAATTATTTTTTGAATAATTTACTATAGAAAAGGCAATCCCTGGCGCAATTAAAATTTGCGACAGTAAAAAATTATTTTTTGAATAATTTACTATATAAAAGGCAATCCCTGGCGTAATTAAAATTTGCGACAGTTGAAAATTATTTTTTGAATAATTTACTATAGAAAAGGCAATCCCTGGCGTAATTAAAATTTGCGACAGTAAAAAATTATTTTTTGAATAATTTACTATAGAAAAGGCAATCCCTGGCGCAATTAAAATTTGCGACAGTTGAAAATTATTTTTTGAATAATTTACTATAGAAAAGGCAATCCCTGGCGTAATTAAAATTTGCGACAGTATAAAATTATTTTTTGAATAATTTACTATAGAAAAGGCAATCCCTGGCGTAATTAAAATTTGCGACAGTAGAAAATTATTTTTTGAATAATTTACTATAGAAAAGGTAATCCCTGGCGCACTTAAAATTTGCGACAGTAAAAAATTATTTTTTGAATAATTTACTATAGAAAAGGCAATCCCTGGCGTATTTAAAATTTTCGACAGTAAAAAATTATTTTTTGAATAATTTACTATAGAAAAGGCAATCCCTGGCGTATTTAAAATTTGCGACAGTAAAAAATTAATTTTTGAAAAATTTACTGTAGAAAAGGCAATCCTTGGCGCAATTAAAATTTGCGACAGTTGAAAATTATTGTTTGAAAAATTTACTGTAGAAATGGCAATCCCTGGCGTAATTAAAATTTGCGACAGTAGAAAATTATTTTTTGAATAATTTACTATAGAAAAGGCAATCCCTGGCGCAATTAAAATTTGCGACAGTAAAAAATTATTTTTTGAATAATTTACTATATAAAAGGCAATCCCTGGCGTAATTAAAATTTGCGACAGTTGAAAATTATTTTTTGAATAATTTACTATAGAAAAGGCAATACCTGGCGTAATTAAAATTTGCGACAGTAAAAAATTATTTTTTGAATAATTTACTATAGAAAAGGCAATCCCTGGCGCAATTAAAATTTGCGACAGTTGAACATTATTTTTTGAATAATTTACTATAGAAAAGGCAATCCCTGGCGCACTTAAAATTTGCGACAGTAAAAAATTATTTTTTGAATAATTTACTATAGAAAAGGGAATCCCTGGCGTAATTAAAATTTGCGACAGTAGAAAATTATTTTTTGAATAATTTACTATAGAAAAGGCAATCCCTGGCGTAGTTAAAATTTGCGACAGTAGAAAATTATTTTTTGAATAATTTACTATAGAAAAGGCAATCCCTGGGATATTTAAAATTTGCGACAGTAAAAAATCATTTTTTGAAAAATTTACTATAGAAAAGGCAATCCCTGGGATATTTAAAATTTGCGACAGTAAAAAATTATTTTTTTGAAAAATTTACTATAGAAAAGGCAATCCCTGGCGGATTTGAAATTTGCGACAGTAGAAAATTATTTTTTGAATAATTTACTATAGAAAAGGCAATCCCTGGCGCAATTAAAATTTGCGACAGTAGAAAATTATTTTTTGAATAATTTACTATAGAAAAGGCAATCCCTGGCGTAATTAAAATTTGCGACAGTTGAAAATTATTTTTTGAATAATTTACTATAGAAAAGGCAATCCCTGGCGTAATTAAAATTTGCGACAGTAGAAAATTATTTTTTGAAAAGTTTACTATAGAAAAGGCAATCGCTGGCGTAATTAAAATTTGCGACAGTAGAAAATTATTTTTTGAATAATTTACTGTAGAAAAGGCAATCCCTGGCGTAATTAAAATTTGCGACAGTAAAAAATTATTTTTTGAATAATTTACTATAGAAAAGGCAATCCCTGGCGTAATTAAAATTTGCGACAGTTGAAAATTATTTTTTGAATAATTTACTATAGAAAAGGCAATCCCTGGCGGATTTGAAATTTGCGACAGTAGAAAATTATTTTTTGAATAATTTACTATAGAAAAGGCAATCCCTGGCGTATTTAAAATTTGCGACAGTAAAAAATTATTTTTTGCAAAATTTACTATAGAAAAGGCAATTACTGGCGTAATTAATATTTGCGACAGTATAAAATTAATATTTTGAAAAATTTACTGTAGAAAAGGCAATCCCTGGCGCAATTAAAACTTGCGATAGTAAAAAATTATTTTTTGAATAATTTATTATAGAAAAGGCAATCCCTGGCGGATTTGAAATTTGCGACAATTGAAAATTATTTTTTGAATAATTTACTATAGAAAAGGCAATCCCTGGCGTAATTAAAATTTGCGACAGTAAAAAATTATTTTTTGAATAATTTACTATAGAAAAGGCAATCCCTGGCGTAATTAAAATTTGCGACAGTATAAAATTATTTTTTGAATAATTTACTATAGAAAAGGCAATCCCTGGCGTAATTAAAATTTGTGACAGTATAAAATTATTTTTTGAATAATTTACTATAGAAAAGGCAATCCCTGGCGTAATTAAAATTTGCGACAGTATAAAATTATTTTTTGCTATAGAAAAGGCAATCCCTGGCGTATTTAAAATTTGCGACAGTATAAAATTATTTTTTGAATAATTTACTATAGAAAAGGCAATCCCTGGCGTAATTAAAATTTGCGACAGTAGAAAATTATTTTTTGAATAATTTACTATAGAAAAGGCAATCCCTGGCGTAATAAAAATTTGCGTCAGTAAAAAATTAATATTTTGAAAAATTTACTGTAGAAAGGCAATCCCTGGCGTAATTAAAACTTGCGATAGTAAAAAATTATTTTTTGAATAATTTACTATAGAAAAGGCAATCCCTGGCGCAATTAAAATTTTCGATAGTAAAAAATTATTTTTTGAATAATTTACTAACTATAGAAAAGGCAATCCCTGGCGCAATTAAAATTTGCGACAGTTGAAAATTATGTTTTGAATAATTTACTATAGAAAAGTCAATCCCTGGCGTAATTAAAATTTGCGACAGTATAAAATTATTTTTTGAATAATTTACTATAGAAAAGGCAATCCGTGGCGTAATTAAAATTTGCGACAGTAGAAAATTATTTTTTGAATAATTTACTATAGAAAAGGCAATCCCTGGCGCACTTAAAATTTGCGACAGCAAAAAATTATTTTTTGAATAATTTACTATAGAAAAGGCAATCCCTGGCATATTTAAAATTTTCGACAGTAAAAAATTATTTTTTGAATAATTTACTATAGAAAAGGCAATCCCTGGCGTATTTAAAATTTGCGACAGTAAAAAATTAATTTTTGAAAAATTTACTGTAGAAAAGGCAATCCCTGGCGCAATTAAAATTTGCGACAATTGAAAATTATTTTTTGAAAAATTTACTATAGAAAAGGCAATCCCTGGCGTATTTAAAATTTGCGACAGTAAAAAATTAATTTTTGAAAAATTTACTGTAGAAAAGGCAATCCCTGGCGCAATTAAAATTTGCGACAATTGAAAATTATTTTTTGAAAAATTTACTGTAGAAAAGGCAATCCCTGGCGTAATTAAAATTTGCGACAGTAGAAAATTATTTTTTGAATAATTTACTATAGAAAAGGCAATCCCTGGCGTAATTAAAATTTGCGACAGTAAAAAATTATTTTTTGAATAATTTACTATAGAAAAGGCAATCCCTGGCGCAATTAAAATTTGCGACAGTATAAAATTATTTTTTGAATAATTTACTATAGAAAAGGCAATCCGTGGCGTAATTAAAATTTGCGACAGTAGAAAATTATTTTTTGAATAATTTACTATAGAAAAGGCAATCCCTGGCGCACTTAAAATTTGCGACAGCAAAAAATTATTTTTTGAATAATTTACTATAGAAAAGGCAATCCCTGGCATATTTAAAATTTTCGACAGTAAAAAATTATTTTTTGAATAATTTACTATAGAAAAGGCAATCCCTGGCGTATTTAAAATTTGCGACAGTAAAAAATTAATTTTTGAAAAATTTACTGTAGAAAAGGCAATCCCTGGCGCAATTAAAATTTGCGACAATTGAAAATTATTTTTTGAAAAATTTACTATAGAAAAGGCAATCCCTGGCGTATTTAAAATTTGCGACAGTAAAAAATTAATTTTTGAAAAATTTACTGTAGAAAAGGCAATCCCTGGCGCAATTAAAATTTGCGACAATTGAAAATTATTTTTTGAAAAATTTACTGTAGAAAAGGCAATCCCTGGCGTAATTAAAATTTGCGACAGTAGAAAATTATTTTTTGAATAATTTACTATAGAAAAGGCAATCCCTGGCGTAATTAAAATTTGCGACAGTAGAAAATTATTTTTTGAATAATTTACTATAGAAAAGGCAATCCCTGGCGCACTTAAAATTTGCGACAGTAAAAAATTATTTTTTGAATAATTTACTATAGAAAAGGCAATCCCTGGCATATTTAAAATTTTCGACAGTAAAAAATTATTTTTTGAATAATTTACTATAGAAAAGGCAATCCCTGGCGTATTTAAAATTTGCGACAGTAAAAATTAATTTTTGAAAAATTTACTGTAGAAAAGGCAATCCCTGGCGCAATTAAAATTTGCGACAGTTGAAAATTATTTTTTGAAAAATTTACTGTAGAAATGGCAATCCCTGGCGTAATTAAAATTTGCGACAGTAGAAAATTATTTTTTGAATAATTTACTATAGAAAAGGCAATCCCTGGCGTAATTAAAATTTGCGACAGTATAAAATTATTTTTTGAATAATTTACTATAGAAAAGGCAATCCCTGGCGTAATTAAAATTTGCGACAGTATAAAATTATTTTTTGAATAATTTACTATAGAAAAGGCAATCCCTGGCGTAATTAAAATTTGCGACAGTAGAAAATTATTTTTTGAATAATTTACTATAGAAAAGGCAATCCCTGGCGCACTTAAAATTTGCGACAGTAAAAAATTATTTTTTGAATAATTTACTATAGAAAAGGCAATCCCTGGCATATTTAAAATTTTCGACAGTAAAAAATTATTTTTTGAATAATTTACTATAGAAAAGGCAATCCCTGGCGTATTTAAAATTTGCGACAGTAAAAAATTAATTTTTGAAAAATTTACTGTAGAAAAGGCAATCCCTGGCGCAATTAAAATTTGCGACAGTTGAAAATTATTTTTTGAAAAATTTACTGTAGAAATGGCAATCCCTGGCGTAATTAAAATTTGCGACAGTAGAAAATTATTTTTTGAATAATTTACTATAGAAAAGGCAATCCCTGGCGTAATTAAAATTTGCGACAGTATAAAATTATTTTTTGAATAATTTACTATAGAAAAGGCAATCCCTGGCGTAATTAAAATTTGCGACAGTATAAAATTATTTTTTGCTATAGAAAAGGCAATCCCTGGCGTATATAAAATTTGCGACAGTATAAAATTATTTTTTGAATAATTTACTATAGAAAAGGCAATCCCTGGCGTAATTAAAATTTGCGACAGTAAAAAATTATTTTTTGAATAATTTACTATAGAAAAGGCAATCCCTGGCGTAATTAAAATTTGCGACAGTATAAAATTATTTTTTGAATAATTTACTATAGAAAAGGCAATCCCTGGCGTAATTAAAATTTGCGACAGTATAAAATTATTTTTTGAATAATTTACTATAGAAAAGGCAATCCCTGGCGTAATTAAAATTTGCGACAGTATAAAATTATTTTTTGCTATAGAAAAGGCAATCCCTGGCGTATTTAAAATTTGCGACAGTATAAAATTATTTTTTGAATAATTTACTATAGAAAAGGCAATCCCTGGCGTAATTAAAATTTGCGACAGTAGAAAATTATTTTTTGAATAATTTACTATAGAAAAGGCAATCCCTGGCGTAATAAAAATTTGCGTCAGTAAAAAGTAATATTTTGAAAAATTTACTGTAGAAAGGCAATCCCTGGCGTAATTAAAACTTGCGATAGTAAAAAATTATTTTTTGAATAATTTACTATAGAAAAGGCAATCCCTGGCGCAATTAAAATTTTCGATAGTAAAAAATTATTTTTTGAATAATTTACTATAGAAAAGGCAATCCCTGGCGCAATTAAAATTTGCGACAGTTGAAAATTATGTTTTGAATAATTTACTATAGAAAAGGCAATCCCTGGCGTAATTAAAATTTGCGACAGTATAAAATTATTTTTTGAATAATTTACTATAGAAAAGGCAATCCCTGGCGTAATTAAAATTTGCGACAGTAGAAAATTATTTTTTGAATAATTTACTATAGAAAAGGCAATCCCTGGCGCACTTAAAATTTGCGACAGCAAAAAATTATTTTTTGAATAATTTACTATAGAAAAGGCAATCCCTGGCATATTTAAAATTTTCGACAGTAAAAAATTATTTTTTGAATAATTTACTATAGAAAAGGCAATCCCTGGCGTATTTAAAATTTGCGACAGTAAAAAATTAATTTTTGAAAAATTTACTGTAGAAAAGGCAATCCCTGGCGCAATTAAAATTTGCGACAATTGAAAATTATTTTTTGAAAAATTTACTGTAGAAAAGGCAATCCCTGGCGTAATTAAAATTTGCGACAGTAGAAAATTATTTTTTGAATAATTTACTATAGAAAAGGCAATCCAAGGCGCAATTAAAATTTGCGACAGTAAAAAATTATTTTTTGAATAATTTACTATATAAAAGGCAATCCCTGGCGTAATTAAAATTTGCGACAGTTGAAAATTATTTTTTGAATAATTTACTATAGAAAAGGCAATCCCTGGCGTAATTAAAATTTGCGACAGTAAAAAATTATTTTTTGAATAATTTACTATAGAAAAGGCAATCCCTGGCGCAATTAAAATTTGCGACAGTTGAACATTATTTTTTGAATAATTTACTATAGAAAAGGCAATCCCTGGCGCACTTAAAATTTGCGACAGTAAAAAATAATTTTTTGAATAATTTACTATAGAAAAGGCAATCCCTGGCGCAATTAAAATTTGCGACAGTTGAAAATTATTTTTTGAATAATTTACTATAGAAAAGGCAATCCCTGGCGTAATTAAAATTTGCGACAGTAAAAAATTATTTTTTGAATAATTTACTATAGAAAAGGCAATCCCTGGCGCAATTAAAACTTGCGATAGTAAAAAATTATTTTTTGAATAATTTACTACAGAAAAGGCAATCCCTGGCGCAATTAAAATTTGCGATAGTAAAAAATTATTTTTTGAATAATTTACTATAGAAAAGGTAATCCCTGGCGCAATTAAAATTTGCGACAGTTGAAAATTATTTTTTGAATAATTTACTATAGAAAAGGCAATCCCTGGCGTAATTAAAATTTGCGACAGTATAAAATTATTTTTTGAATAATTTACTATAGAAAAGGCAATCCCTGGCGTAATTAAAATTTGCGACAGTAGAAAATTATTTTTTGAATAATTTACTATAGAAAAGGCAATCCCTGGCGCACTTAAAATTTGCGACAGTAAAAAATTATTTTTTGAATAATTTACTATAGAAAAGGCAATCCCTGGCATATTTAAAATTTTCGACAGTAAAAAATTATTTTTTGAATAATTTACTATAGAAAAGGCAATACCTGGCGTATTTAAAATTTGCGACAGTAAAAAATTAATTTTTGAAAAATTTACTGTAGAAAAGGCAATCCCTGGCGCAATTAAAATTTGCGACAGTTGAAAATTATTTTTTGAAAAATTTACTGTAGAAATGGCAATCCCTGGCGTAATTAAAATTTGCGACAGTAGAAAATTATTTTTTGAATAATTTACTATAGAAAAGGCAATCCCTGGCGTAATTAAAATTTGCGACAGTATAAAATTATTTTTTGAATAATTTACTATAGAAAAGGCAATCCCTGGCGTAATTAAAATTTGCGACAGTATAAAATTATTTTTTGCTATAGAAAAGGCAATCCCTGGCGTATTTAAAATTTGCGACAGTATAAAATTATTTTTTGAATAATTTACTATAGAAAAGGCAATCCCTGCCGTAATTAAAATTTGCGACAGTAGAAAATTATTTTTTGAATAATTTACTATAGAAAAGGCAATCCCTGGCGTAATAAAAATTTGCGTCAGTAAAAAATTAATATTTTGAAAAATTTACTGTAGAAAGGCAATCCCTGGCGTAATTAAAACTTGCGATAGTAAAAAATTATTTTTTGAATAATTTACTATAGAAAAGGCAATCCCTGGCGCAATTAAAATTTGCGATAGTAAAAAATTATTTTTTGAATAATTTACTATAGAAAAGGCAATCCCTGGCGCAATTAAAATTTGCGACAGTTGAAAATTATGTTTTGAATAATTTACTATAGAAAAGGCAATCCCTGGCGTAATTAAAATTTGCGACAGTATAAAATTATTTTTTTAATAATTTACTATAGAAAAGGCAATCCCTGGCGTAATTAAAATTTGCGACAGTAGAAAACTATTTTTTGAATAATTTACTATAGAAAAGGCAATCCCTGGCGCACTTAAAATTTGCGACAGCAAAAAATTATTTTTTGAATAATTTACTATAGAAAATGCAATCCCTGGCGTATTTAAAATTTTCGACAGTAAAAAATTATTTTTTGAATAATTTACTATAGAAAAGGCAATCCCTGGCGTATTTAAAATTTGCGACAGTAAAAAATTAATTTTTGAAAAATTTACTGTAGAAAAGGCAATCCCTGGCGCAATTAAAATTTGCGACAATTGAAAATTATTTTTTGAAAAATTTACTGTAGAAAAGGCAATCCCTGGCGTAATTAAAATTTCCGACAGTAGAAAATTATTTTTTGAATAATTTACTATAGAAAAGGCAATCCCTGGCGCAATTAAAATTTGCGACAGTAAAAAATTATTTTTTGAATAATTTACTATATAAAAGGCAATCCCTGGCGTAATTAAAATTTGCGACAGTTGAAAATTATTTTTTGAATAATTTACTATAGAAAAGGCAATCCCATGCGTAATTAAAATTTGCGACAGAAAAAAATTATTTTTTGAATAATTTACTATAGAAAGGGCAATCCCTGGCGCAATTAAAATTTGCGACAGTTGAACATTATTTTTTGAATAATTTACTATAGAAAAGGCAATCCCTGGCGCACTTAAAATTTGCGACAGTAAAAAATTATTTTTTGAATAATTTACTATAGAAAAGGCAATCCCTGGCGCAATTAAAATTTGCGGACAGTTGAAAATTATTTTTTGAATAATTTACTATAGAAAAGGCAATCCCTGGCGTAATTAAAATTTGCGACAGTACAAAATTATTTTTTGAATAATTTACTATAGAAAAGGCAATCCCTGGCGCAATTAAAACTTGCGATTTTAAAAATTATTTTTTGAATAATTTACTATAGAAAAGGCAATCCCTTGCGCAATTAAAATTTGCGATAGTAAAAAATTATTTTTTGAATAATTTACTATAGAATAGGCAATCCCTGGCGCAATTAAAATTTGCGACAGTTGAAAATTATTTTTTGAATAATTTGCTATAGAAAAGGCAATCCCTGGCGTAATTAAAATTTGCGACAGTAAAAAATTAATTTTTGAAAAATTTACTATAGAAAAGGCAATCCCTGGCGTAATTAAAATTTGCGACAGTAGAAAATTATTTTTTGAATAATTTACTATAGAAAAGGCAATCCCTGGCGCACTTAAAATTTGCGACAGTAAAAAAATTATTTTTTGAATAATTTACTATAGAAAAGGCAATCCCTGGCGTAATTAAAATTTTCGACAGTAAAAAATTATTTTTTGAATAATTTACTATAGAAAAGGCAATCCCTGGCGTAATTAAAATTTGCGACAGTAAAAAATTAATTTTTGAAAAATTTACTGTAGAAAAGGCAATCCCTGGCGCAATTAAAATTTGCGACAGTTGAAAATTATTTTTTGAAAAATTTACTGTAGAAATGGCAATCCCTGGCGTAATTAAAATTTGCGACAGTAGAAAATTATTTTTTGAATAATTTACTATAGAAAAGGCAATCCCTGGCGCAATTAAAATTTGCGACAGTAAAAAATTATTTTTTGAATAATTTACTATATAAAAGGCAATCCCTGGCGTAATTAAAATTTGCGACAGTTGAAAATTATTTTTTGAATAATTTACTATAGAAAAGGCAATCCCTGGCGTAATTAAAATTTGCGACAGTAAAAAATTATTTTTTGAATAATTTACTATAGAAAAGGCAATCCCTGGCGCAATTAAAATTTGCGACAGTTGAACATTATTTTTTGAATAATTTACTATAGAAAAGGCAATCCCTGGCGCACTTAAAATTTGCGACAGTAAAAAATTATTTTTTGAATAATTTACTATAGAAAAGGCAATCCCTGGCGTAATTAAAATTTGCGACAATAGAAAATTATTTTTTGAATAATTTACTATAGAAAAGTCAATCCCTGGCGTAGTTAAAATTTGCGACAGTAGAAAATTATTTTTTGAATAATTTACTAAAGAAAAGGCAATCCCTGGGATATTTAAAATTTGCGACAGTAAAAAATCATTTTTTGAAAAATTTACTATAGAGAAGGCAATCCTTGGGATATTTAAAATTTGCGACAGTAAAAAATTATTTTTTTGAAAAATTTACTATAGAAAAGGCAATCCCTGGCGGATTTGAAATTTGCGACAGTAGAAAATTATTTTTTGAATAATTTACTATAGAAAAGGCAATCCCTGGCGCAATTAAAATTTGCGACAGTTGAAAATTATTTTTTGAATAATTTACTATAGAAGGGCAATCCCTGGCGCAATTAAAATTTGCGACAGTTGAAAATTATTTTTTGAATAATTTACTATAGAAAAGGCAATCCCTGGGATATTTAAAATTTGCGAGAGTAAAAAATTATTTTTTGAAAAATTTACTATAGAAAAGGCAATCCCTGGCATATTTAAAATTTTCGACAGTAAAAAATTATTTTTTGCAAAATTTACTATAGAAAAGGCAATCCCTGGCGTAATTAAAATTTGCGACAGTATAAAATTAACATTTTGAAAAATTTACTGTAGAAAAGGCAATCCCTGGCGCAATTAAAACTTGCGATAGTAAAAAATTATTTTTTGAATAATTTACTATAGAAAAGGCAATCACTGGCGGATTTGAAATTTGTGACAGTTGAAAATTATTTTTTGAATAATTTACTATAGAAAAGGCAATCCCTGGCGTAATTAAAATTTGCGACAAAAAAAAATTATTTTTTGAATAATTTACTATAGAAAAGGCAATCCCTGGCGTAATTAAAATTTGCGACAGTAGAAAATTATTTTTTGAATAATTTACTATAGAAAAGGCAATCCCTGGCGTAATTAAAATTTGCGACAGTATAAAATTATTTTTTGAATAATTTACTATAGAAAAGGCAATCCCTGGCGTATTTAAAATTTGCGACAGTATAAAATTATTTTTTGAATAATTTACTATAGAAAAGGCAATCCTGGCGTAATTAAAATTTGCGACAGTAAAAAATTATTTTTTGAATAATTTACTATAGAAAAGGCAATCCCTGGCGCACTTAAAATTTGCGGCAGTAGAAAATTATTTTTTGAATAATTTACTATAGAAAAGGCAATCCCTGGCGCAATTAAAATTTGCGACAGTAGAAAATTATTTTTTGAATAATTTACTATAGAAAGGCAATCCCTGGCGTAATTAAAATTTGCGACAGTTGAAAATTATTTTTTGAATAATTTACTATAGAAAAGGCAATCCCTGGCGTAATTAAAATTTGCGACAGTAGAAAATTATTTTTTGAAAAGTTTACTATAGAAAAGGCAATCGCTGGCGTAATTAAAATTTGCGACAGTAGAAAATTATTTTTTGAATAATTTACTGTAGAAAAGGCAATCCCTGGCGTAATTAAAATTTGCCACAGTAGAAAATTATTTTTTGAATAATTTACTATAGAAAAGGCAATCCCTGGCGTAATTAAAATTTACGACAGTTGAAAATTATTTTTTGAATAATTTACTATAGAAAAGGCAATCCCTGGCGGATTTGAAATTTGCGACAGTAGAAAATTATTTTTTGAATAATTTACTATAGAAAAGGCAATCCCTGGCGTATTTAAAATTTGCGACAGTAAAAAATTATTTTTTGCAAAATTTACTATAGAAAAGGCAATTACTAGCGTAATTAAAATTTGCGACAGTATAAAATTAATATTTTGAAAAATTTACTGTAGAAAAGGCAATCCCTGGCGCAATTAAAACTTGCGATAGTAAAAAATTATTTTTTGAATAATTTACTATAGAAAAGGCAATCCCTGGCGGATTTGAAATTTGCGACAATTGAAAATTATTTTTTGAATAATTTACTATAGAAAAGGCAATCCCTGGCGTAATTAAAATTTGCGACAGTAAAAAATTATTTTTTGAATAATTTACTATAGAAAAGGCAATCCCTGGCGTAATTAAAATTTGCGACAGTATAAAATTATTTTTTGAATAATTTACTATAGAAAAGGCAATCCCTGGCGTAATTAAAATTTGCGACAGTATAAAATTATTTTTTGAATAATTTACTATAGAAAAGGCAATCCCTGGCGTAATTAAAATTTGCGACAGTATAAAATTATTTTTTGCTATAGAAAAGGCAATCCCTGGCGTATTTAAAATTTGCGACAGTATAAAATTATTTTTTGAATAATTTACTATAGAAAAGGCAATCCCTGGCGTAATTAAAATTTGCGACAGTAGAAAATTATTTTTTGAATAATTTACTATAGAAAAGGCAATCCCTGGCGTAATTAAAATTTGCGACAGTATAAAATTATTTTTTGAATAATTTACTATAGAAAAGGCAATCCCTGGCGTATTTAAAATTTGCGACAGTATAAAATTATTTTTTGAATAATTTACTATAGAAAAGGCAATCCTGGCGTAATTAAAATTTGCGACAGTAAAAAATTATTTTTTGAATAATTTACTATAGAAAAGGCAATCCCTGGGGCACTTAAAATTTGCGGCAGTAGAAAATTATTTTTTGAATAATTTACTATAGAAAAGGCAATCCCTGGCGCAATTAAAATTTGCGACAGTAGAAAATTATTTTTTGAATAATTTACTATAGAAAGGCAATCCCTGGCGTAATTAAAATTTGCGACAGTTGAAAATTATTTTTTGAATAATTTACTATAGAAAAGGCAATCCCTGGCGTAATTAAAATTTGCGACAGTAGAAAATTATTTTTTGAATAATTTACTATAGAAAAGGCAATCCCTGGCGTATTTAAAATTTGCGACAGTAAAAAATTATTTTTTGCAAAATTTACTATAGAAAAGGCAATTACTAGCGTAATTAAAATTTGCGACAGTATAAAATTAATATTTTGAAAAATTTACTGTAGAAAAGGCAATCCCTGGCGCAATTAAAACTTGCGATAGTAAAAAATTATTTTTTGAATAATTTACTATAGAAAAGGCAATCCCTGGCGGATTTGAAATTTGCGACAATTGAAAATTATTTTTTGAATAATTTACTATAGAAAAGGCAATCCCTGGCGTAATTAAAATTTGCGACAGTAAAAAATTATTTTTTGAATAATTTACTATAGAAAAGGCAATCCCTGGCGTAATTAAAATTTGCGACAGTATAAAATTATTTTTTGAATAATTTACTATAGAAAAGGCAATCCCTGGCGTAATTAAAATTTGCGACAGTATAAAATTATTTTTTGAATAATTTACTATAGAAAAGGCAATCCCTGGCGTAATTAAAATTTGCGACAGTATAAAATTATTTTTTGCTATAGAAAAGGCAATCCCTGGCGTATTTAAAATTTGCGACAGTATAAAATTATTTTTTGAATAATTTACTATAGAAAAGGCAATCCCTGGCGTAATTAAAATTTGCGACAGTAGAAAATTATTTTTTGAATAATTTACTATAGAAAAGGCAATCCCTGGCGTAATTAAAATTTGCGACAGTATAAAATTATTTTTTGAATAATTTACTATAGAAAAGGCAATCCCTGGCGTATTTAAAATTTGCGACAGTTAAAATTAGTTTTTTGAATAATTTACTATAGAAAAGGCAATCCTGGCGTAATTAAAATTTGCGACAGTAAAAAATTATTTTTTGAATAATTTACTATAGAAAAGGCAATCCCTGGGGCACTTAAAATTTGCGGCAGTAGAAAATTATTTTTTGAATAATTTACTATAGAAAAGGCAATCCCTGGCGCAATTAAAATTTGCGACAGTAGAAAATTATTTTTTGAATAATTTACTATAGAAAGGCAATCCCTGGCGTAATTAAAATTTGCGACAGTTGAAAATTATTTTTTGAATAATTTACTATAGAAAAGGCAATCCCTGGCGTAATAAAAATTTGCGACAGTAGAAAATTATTTTTTGAAAAGTTTACTATAGAAAAGGCAATCGCTGGCGTAATTAAAATTTGCGACAGTAGAAAATTATTTTTTGAATAATTTACTGTAGAAAAGGCAATCCCTGGCGTAATTAAAATTTGCCACAGTAGAAAATTATTTTTTGAATAATTTACTATAGAAAAGGCAATCCCTGGCGTAATTAAAATTTACGACAGTTGAAAATTATTTTTTGAATAATTTACTATAGAAAAGGCAATCCCTGGCGGATTTGAAATTTGCGACAGTAGAAAATTATTTTTTGAATAATTTACTATAGAAAAGGCAATCCCTGGCGTATTTAAAATTTGCGACAGTAAAAAATTATTTTTTGCAAAATTTACTATAGAAAAGGCAATTACTGGCGTAATTAAAATTTGCGACAGTATAAAATTAATATTTTGAAAAATTTACTGTAGAAAAGGCAATCCCTGGCGCAATTAAAACTTGCGATAGTAAAAAATTATTTTTTGAATAATTTACTATAGAAAAGGCAATCCCTGGCGGATTTGAAATTTGCGACAATTGAAAATTATTTTTTGAATATTTTACTATAGAAAAGGCAATCCCTGGCGTAATTAAAATTTGCGACAGTAAAAAATTATTTTTTGAATAATTTACTATAGAAAAGGCAATCCCTGGCGTAATTAAAATTTGCGACAGTATAAAATTATTTTTTGAATAATTTACTATAGAAAAGGCAATCCCTGGCGTAATTAAAATTTGCGACAGTATAAAATTATTTTTTGAATAATTTACTATAGAAAAGGCAATCCCTGGCGTAATTAAAATTTGCGACAGTATAAAATTATTTTTTGCTATAGAAAAGGCAATCCCTGGCGTATTTAAAATTTGCGACAGTATAAAATTATTTTTTGAATAATTTACTATAGAAAAGGCAATCCCTGGCGTAATTAAAATTTGCGACAGTAGAAAATTATTTTTTGAATAATTTACTATAGAAAAGGCAATCCCTGGCGTAATAAAAATTTGCGTCAGTAAAAAATTAATATTTTGAAAAATTTACTGTAGAAAAGGCAATCCCTGGCGTAATTAAAACTTGCGATAGTAAAAAATTATTTTTTGAATAATTTACTATAGAAAAGGCAATCCCTGGCGCAATAAAATTTGCGACAGTTGAAAATTATGTATTGAATAATTTACTATAGAAAAGGCAATCCCTGGCGTAATTAAAATTTGCGACTATATAAAATTATTTTTTGAATAATTTACTATAGGAAAGGCAAACCCTGGCGTAATTAAAATTTGCGACAGTAGAAAATTATTTTTTGAATAATTTACTATAGAAAAGGCAATCCCTGGCGCACTTAAAATTTGCGACAGCAAAAAATTATTTTTTGAATAATTTACTATAGAAAAGGCAATCCCTGGCGTATTTAAAATTTTCGACAGTAAAAAATTATTTTTTGAATAATTTACTATAGAAAAGGCAATCCCTGGCATATTTAAAATTTGCGACAGTAAAAAATTAATTTTTGAAAAATTTACTGTAGAAAAGGCAATCCCTGGCGCAATTAAAATTTGCGACAATTGAAAATTATTTTTTGAAAAATTTACTGTAGAAAAGGCAATCCCTGGCGAAATTAAAATTTGCGACAGTAGAAAATTATTTTTTGAATAATTTACTATAGAAAAGGCAATCCCTGGCGCAATTAAAATTTGCGACAGTAAAAAATTATTTTTTGAATAATTTACTATATAAAAGGCAATCCCTGGCGTAATTAAAATTTGCGACAGTTGAAAATTATTTTTTGAATAATTTACTATAGAAAAGGCAATCCCTGGCGTAATTAAAATTTGCGACAGTAAAAAATTATTTTTTGAATAATTTACTATAGAAAAGGCAATCCCTGGCGCAATTAAAATTTGCGACAGTTGAACATTATTTTTTGAATAATTTACTATAGAAAAGGCAATCCATGGCGCACTTAAAATTTGCGACAGTAAAAAATTATTTTTTGAATAATTTACTATAGAAAAGGCAATCCCTGCCGTAATTAAAATTTGCGACAGTAGAAAATTATTTTTTGAATAATTTACTATAGAAAAGGCAATCCCTGGTGTAGTTAAAATTTGCGACAGTAGAAAATTATTTCTTGAACAATTTACTATAGAAAAGGCAATCCCTGGGATATTTAAAATTTGCGACAGTAAAAAATCATTTTTTGAAAAATTTACTATAGAAAAGGCAATCCCTGGGATATTTAAAATTTGCGACAGTAAAAAATTATTTTTTTGCAAAATTTACTAAAGAAAAGGCAATCCCTGGCGGATTTGAAATTTGCGACAGTAGAAAATTATTTTTTGAATAATTTACTATAGAAAAGGCAATCCCTGGCGCAATTAAAATTTGCGACAGTTGAAAATTATTTTTTGAATAATTTACTATAGAAAAGGCAATCCCTGGCGCAATTAAAATTTGCGACAGTTGAAAATTATTTTTTGAATAATTTACTATAGAAAAGGCAATCCCTGGGATATTTAAAATTTGCGAGAGTAAAAAATTATTTTTTGAAAAATTTACTATAGAAAAGGCAATCCCTGGCGTATTTAAAATTTGCGACAGTAAAAAATTATTTTTTGCAAAATTTACTATAGAAAAGGCAATCCCTGGCATAATTAAAATTTGCGACAGTATAAAATTAATATTTTGAAAAATTTACTGTAGAAAAGGCAATCCCTGGCGCAATTAACACTTGCGATAGTAAAAAATTATTTTTTGAATAATTTACTATAGAAAAGGCAATCCCTGGCGGATTTGAAATTTGCGACAGTTGAAAATTATTTTTTGAATAATTTACTATAGAAAAGGCAATCCCTGGCGTAATTAAAATTTGCGACAGTAAAAAATTATTTTTTGAATAATTTACTATAGAAAAGGCAATCCCTGGCGTAATTAAAATTTGCGACAGTATAAAATTATTTTTTGAATAATTTACTATAGAAAAGGCAATCCTTGGCGTAATTAAAATTTGCGACAGTATAAAATTATTTTTTGAATAATTTACTATAGAAAAGGCAATCCCTGGCGTATTTAAAATTTGCGACAGTATAAAATTATTTTTTGAATAATTTACTATAGAAAAGGCAATCCCTGGCGTAATTAAAATTTGCGACAGTAGAAAATTATTTTTTGAATAATTTACTATAGAAAAGGCAATCCCTGGCGTAATTAAAATTTGCGACAGTAAAAAGTTAATATTTTGACAAATTTACTGTAGAAAAGGCAATCCCTGGCGCAATTAAAACTTGCGATAGTAAAAAATTATTTTTTGAATAATTTACTATAGAGAAGGCAATCCCTGGCGCAATTAAAATTTGCGATAGTAAAAAATTATTTTTTGAATAATTTACTATAGAAAAGGCAATCCCTGGCGCAATTAAAATTTGCGACAGTTGAAAATTATTTTTTGAATAATTTACTATAGAAAGGCAATCCCTGGCGTAATTAAAATTTGCGACAGTATAAAATTATTTTTTGAATAATTTACTATAGAAAAGGCAATCCCTGGCGTAATTAAAATTTGCGACAGTAGAAAATTATTTTTTGAATAATTTACTATAGAAAAGGCAATCCCTGGCGCACTTAAAATTTGCGACAGTAAAAAATTATTTTTTGAATAATTTACTATAGAAAAGGCAATCCCTGGCGTATTTAAAATTTTCGACAGTAAAAAATTATTTTTTGAATAATTTACTATAGAAAAGGCAATCCCTGGCGGATTTAAAATTTGCGACAGTAAAAAATTAATTTTTGAAAAATTTACTGTAGAAAAGGCAATCTCTGGCACAATTAAAATTTGCGACAGTTGAAAATAATTTTTTGAAAAATTTACTGTAGAAAAGGCAATCCCTGGCGTAATTAAAATTTGCGACAGTAGAAAATTATTTTTTGAATAATTTACTATAGAAAAGGCAATCCCTGGCGCAATTAAAATTTGCGACAGTAAAAAATTATTTTTTGAATAATTTACTATATAAAAGGCAATCCCTGGCGTAATTAAAATTTGCGCCAGTTGAAAATTATTTTTTGAATAATTTACTATAGAAAAGGCAATCCCTGGCGTAATTAAAATTTGCGACAGTAAAAAATTATTTTTTGAATAATTTACTATAGAAAAGGCAATCCCTGGCGCAATTAAAATTTGCGACAGTTGAACATTATTTTTTGAATAATTTACTATAGAAAAGGCAATCCCTGGCGCACTTAAAATTTGCGACAGTAAAAAATTATTTTTTGAATAATTTACTATAGAAAAGGCAATCCCTGGCGTAATTAAAATTTGCGACAGTAGAAAATTATTTTTTGAATAATTTACTATAGAAAAGGCAATCCCTGGCGTAGTTAAAATTTGCGACAGTAGAAAATTATTTTTTGAATAATTTACTATAGAAAAGGCAATCCCTGGGATATTTAAAATTTGCGACAGTAAAAAATCATTTTTTGAAAAATTTACTATAGAAAAGGCAATCCCTGGGATATTTAAAATTTGCGACAGTAAAAAATTATTTTTTTGCAAAATTTACTATAGAAAAGGCAATCCCTGGCGGATTTGAAATTTGCGACAGTAGAAAATTATTTTTTGAATAATTTACTATAGAAAAGGCAATCCCTGGCGCAATTAAAATTTGCGACAGTTGAAAATTATTTTTTGAATAATTTACTATAGAAAAGGCAATCCCTGGCACAATTAAAATTTGCGACAGTTGAAAATTATTTTTTGAATAATTTACTATAGAAAAGGCAATCCCTGGGTTATTTAAAATTTGCGAGAGTAAAAAATTATTTTTTGAAAAATTTACTATAGAAAAGGCAATCCCTGGCGTATTTAAAATTTGCGACAGTAAAAAATTATTTTTTGCAAAATTTACTATAGAAAAGGCAATCCCTGCCGTAATTAAAATTTGCGACAGTATAAAATTAATATTTTGAAAAATTTACTGTAGAAAAGGCAATCCCTGGCGCAATTAAAACTTGCGATAGTAAAAAATTATTTTTTGAATAATTTACTATAGAAAAGGCAATCCCTGGCGGATTTGAAATTTGCGACAGTTGAAAATTATTTTTTGAATAATTTACTATAGAAAAGGCAATCCCTGCCGTAATTAAAATTTGCGACAGTAAAAAATTATTTTTTGAATAATTTACTATAGAAAAGGCAATCCCTGGCGCAATTAAAATTTGCGACAGTTGAACATTATTTTTTGAATAATTTACTATAGAAAAGGCAATCCCTGGCGCACTTAAAATTTGCGACAGTAAAAAATTATTTTTTGAATAATTTACTATAGAAAAGGCAATCCCTGGCGTAATTAAAATTTGCGACAGTAGAAAATTATTTTTTGAATAATTTACTATAGAAAAGGCAATCCCTGGCGTAGTTAAAATTTGCAACAGTTGAAAATTATTTTTTGAATAATTTACTATAGAAAAGGCAATCCCTGGGATATTTAAAATTTGCGACAGTAAAAAATCATTTTTTGAATAATTTACTATAGAAAAGGCAATCCCTGGCGTAATTAAAATTTGCGACAGTATAAAATTATTTTTTGAATAATTTACTATAGAAAAGGCAATCCCTGGCGTATTTAAAATTTGCGACAGTATAAAATTATTTTTTGAATAATTTACTATAGAAAAGGCAATCCCTGGCGTAATTAAAATTTGCGACAGTAGAAAATTATTTTTTGAATAATTTACTATAGAAAAGGCAATCCCTGGCGTAATTAAAATTTGCGACAGTGAAAAATTAATATTTTGACAAATTTACTGTAGAAAAGGCAATCCCTGGCGCAATTAAAACTTGCGATAGTAAAAAATTATTTTTTGAATAATTTACTATAGAGAAGGCAATCCCTGGCGCAATTAAAATTTGCGATAGTAAAAAATTATTTTTTGAATAATTTACTATAGAAAAGGCAATCCCTGGCGCAATTAAAATTTGCGACAGTTGAAAATTATTTTTTGAATAATTTACTATAGAAAAGGCAATCCCTGGCGTAATTAAAATTTGCGACAGTATAAAATTATTTTTTGAATAATTTACTATAGAAAAGGCAATCCCTGGCGCACTTAAAATTTGCGACAGTAAAAAATTATTTTTTGAATAATTTACTATAGAAAAGGCAATCCCTGGCGTAATTAAAATTTGCGACAGTAGAAAATTATTTTTTGAATAATTTACTATAGAAAAGGCAATCCCTGCCGTAATTAAAATTTGCGACAGTAAAAAATTATTTTTTGAATAATTTACTATAGAAAAGGCAATCCCTGGCGCAATTAAAATTTGCGACAGTTGAACATTATTTTTTGAATAATTTACTATAGAAAAGGCAATCCCTGGCGCACTTAAAATTTGCGACAGTAAAAAATTATTTTTTGAATAATTTACTATAGAAAAGGCAATCCCTGGCGTAATTAAAATTTGCGACAGTAGAAAATTATTTTTTGAATAATTTACTATAGAAAAGGCAATCCCTGGCGTAGTTAAAATTTGCGACAGTTGAAAATTATTTTTTGAATAATTTACCATAAAAAAAAGCAATCCCTGGGATATTTAAAATTTGCGACAGTAAAAAATCATTTTTTGAATAATTTACTATAGAAAAGGCAATCCCTGGCGTAATTAAAATTTGCGACAGTATAAAATTATTTTTTGAATAATTTACTATAGAAAAGGCAATCCCTGGCGTATTTAAAATTTGCGACAGTATAAAATTATTTTTTGAATAATTTACTATAGAAAAGGCAATCCCTGGCGTAATTAAAATTTGCGACAGTAGAAAATTATTTTTTGAATAATTTACTATAGAAAAGGCAATCCCTGGCGTAATTAAAATTTGCGACAGTAAAAAATTAATATTTTGACAAATTTACTGTTGAAAAGGCAATCCCTGGCGCAATTAAAACTTGCGATAGTAAAAAATTATTTTTTGAATAATTTACTATAGAGAAGGCAATCCCTGGCGCAATTAAAATTTGCGATAGTAAAAAATTATTTTTTGAATAATTTACTATAGAAAAGGCAATCCTTGGCGCAATTAAAATTTGCGACAGTTAAAAATTATTTTTTGAATAATTTACTATAGAAAAGGCAATCCCTGGCGTAATTAAAATTTGCGACAGTATAAAATTATTTTTTGAATAATTTACTATAGAAAAGGCAATCCCTGGCGCACTTAAAATTTGCGACAGTAAAAAATTATTTTTTGAATAATTTACTATAGAAAAGGCAATCCCTGGCGTAATTAAAATTTGCGACAGTAGAAAATTATTTTTTGAATAATTTACTATAGAAAAGGCAATCCCTGCCGTAATTAAAATTTGCGACAGTAAAAAATTATTTTTTGAATAATTTACTATAGAAAAGGCAATCCCTGCCGCAATTAAAATTTGCGACAGTTGAACATTATTTTTTGAATAATTTACTATAGAAAAGGCAATCCCTGGCGCACTTAAAATTTGCGACAGTAAAAAATTATTTTTTGAATAATTTACTATAGAAAAGGCAATCCCTGGCGTAATTAAAATTTGCGACAGTAGAAAATTATTTTTTGAATAATTTACTATAGAAAAGGCAATCCCTGGCGTAGTTAAAATTTGCGACAGTTGAAAATTATTTTTTGAATAATTTACTATAGAAAAGGCAATCCCTGGGATATTTAAAATTTGCGACAGTAAAAAATCATTTTTTGAATAATTTACTATAGAAAAGGCAATCCCTGGCGTAATTAAAATTTGCGACAGTATAAAATTATTTTTTGAATAATTTACTATAGAAAAGGCAATCCCTGGCGTATTTAAAATTTGCGACAGTATAAAATTATTTTTTGAATAATTTACTATAGAAAAGGCAATCCCTGGCGTAATTAAAATTTGCGACAGTAGAAAATTATTTTTTGAATAATTTACTATAGAAAAGGCAATCCCTGGCGTAATTAAAATTTGCGACAGTAAAAAATTAATATTTTGACAAATTTACTGTAGAAAAGGCAATCCCTGGCGCAATTAAAACTTGCGATAGTAAAAAATTATTTTTTGAATAATTTACTATAGAGAAGGCAATCCCTGGCGCAATTAAAATTTGCGATAGTAAAAAATTATTTTTTGAATAATTTACTATAGAAAAGGCAATCCCTGGCGCAATTAAAATTTGCGACAGTTGAAAATTATTTTTTGAATAATTTACTATAGAAAAGGCAATCCCTGGCGTAATTAAAATTTGCGACAGTATAAAATTATTTTTTGAATAATTTACTATAGAAAAGGCAATCCCTGGCGTAATTAAAATTTGCGACAGTAGAAAATTATTTTTTGAATAATTTACTATAGAAAAGGCAATCCCTGGCGCACTTAAAATTTGCGACAGTAAAAAATTATTTTTTGAATAATTTACTATAGAAAAGGCAATCCCTGGCGTATTTAAAATTTTCGACAGTAAAAAATTATTTTTTGAATAATTTACTATAGAAAAGGCAATCCCTGGCGTATATAAAATTTGCGACAGTAAAAAATTAATTTTTGAAAAACTTACTGTAGAAAAGGCAATCCCTGGCGCAATTAAAATTTGCGACAGTTGAAAATTATTTTTTGAAAAATTTACTGTAGAAAAGGCAATCCCTGGCGTAATTAAAATTTGCGACAGTAGAAAATTATTTTTTGAATAATTTACTAAAGAAAAGGCAATCCCTGGCGCAATTAAAATTTGCGACAGTAAAAAATTATTTTTCGAATAATTTACTATATAAAAGGCAATCCCTGGCGTAATTAAAATTTGCGACAGTTGAAAATTATTTTTTGAATAATTTACTATAGAAAAGGCAATCCCTGGCGTAATTAAAATTTGCGACAGTAAAAAATTATTTTTTGAATAATTTACTATAGAAAAGGCAATCCCTGGCGCAATTAAAATTTGCGACAGTTGAACATTATTTTTTGAATAATTTACTATAGAAAAGGCAATTCCTGGCGCACTTAAAATTTGCGACAGTAAAAAATAATTTTTTGAATAATTTACTATAGAAAAGGCAATCCCTGGCGTAATTAAAGTTTGCGACAGTAGAAAATTATTTTTTGAATAATTTACTATAGAAAAGGCAATCCCTGGCGTAGTTAAAATTTGCGACAGTAGAAAATTATTTTTTGAATAATTTACTATAGAAAAGGCAATCCCTGGGATATTTAAAATTTGCGACAGTAAAAAATCATTTTTTGAAAAATTTACTATAGAAAAGGCAATCCCTGGGATATTTAAAATTTGCGACAGTAAAAAATTATTTTTTTGCAAAATTTACTATAGAAAATGCAATCCCTGGCGGATTTGAAATTTGCAACAGTAGAAAATTATTTTTTGAATAATTTACTATAGAAAAGGCAATCCCTGGCGCAATTAAAATTTGCGACAATTGAAAATTATTTTTTGAATAATTTACTATAGAAAAGGCAATCCCTGGCGCAATTAAAATTTGCGACAGTTGAAAATTATTTTTTGAATAATTTACTATAGAAAAGGCAATCCCGGGCGCAATTAAAATTTGCGACAGTTGAAAATTATTTTTTGAATAATTTACTATAGAAAAGGCAATCCCTGGGATATTTAAAATTTTCGAGAGTAAGAAATTATTTTTTGAAAAATTTACTATAGAAAAGGCAATCCCTGGCGTATTTAAAATTTGCGACAGTAAAAAATTATTTTTTGCAAAATTTACTATAGAAAAGGCAATCCCTGGCGTAATTAAAATTTGCGACAGTATAAAATTAATATTTTGAAAAATTTACTGTAGAAAAGGCAATCCCTGGCGCAATTAAAACTTGCGATAGTAAAAAATTATTTTTTGAATAATTTTCTATAGAAAAGGCAATCCCTGGCGGATTTGAAATTTGCGACAGTTGAAAATTATTTTTTGAATAATTTACTATAGAAAAGGCAATCCCTGGCGTAATTAAAATTTGCGACAGTAAAAAATTATTTTTTGAATAATTTACTATAGAAAAGGCAATCCCTGGCGCAATTAAAATTTGCGACAGTTGAACATTATTTTTTGAATAATTTACTATAGAAAAGGCAATCCCTGGCGCACTTAAAATTTGCGACAGTAAAAAATTATTTTTTGAATAATTTACTATAGAAAAGGCAATCCCTGGCGTAATTAAAATTTGCGACAGTAGAAAATTATTTTTTGAATAATTTACTATAGAAAAGGCAATCCCTGGCGTAATTAAAATTTGCGACAGTAGAAAATTATTTTTTGAATAATTTACTATAGAAAAGGCAATCCCTGGGATATCTAAAATTTGCGACAGTAAAAAATCATTTTTTGAAAAATTTACTATAGAAAAGGCAATCCCTGGGATATTTAAAATTTGCGACAGTAAAAAATCATTTTTTGAAAAATTTTCTATAGAAAAGGCAATCCCTGGCGTAATTAAAATTTGCGACAGTATAAAATTAATATATTGAATAATTTACTATAGAAAAGGCAATCCCTGGGATATTTAAAATTTGCGACAGTAAAAAATTATTTTTTTGCAAAATTTACTATAGAAAAGGCAATCCCTGGCGGATTTGAAATTTGCGACAGTAGAAAATTATTTTTTGAATAATTTACTATAGAAAAGGCAATCCCTGGCGCAATTAAAATTTGCGACAGTTGAAAATTATTTTTTGAATAATTTACTATAGAAAAGGCAATCCCTGGCGCAATTAAAATTTGCGACAGTTGAAAATTATTTTTTGAATAATTTACTATAGAAAAGGCAATCCCTGGGATATTTAAAATTTGCGACAGTAAAAAATCATTTTTTGAAAAATTTACTATAGAAAAGGCAATCCCTGGGATATTTAAAATTTGCGACAGTAAAAAATCATTTTTTGAAAAATTTACTACAGAAAAGGCAATCCCTGGCGTAATTAAAATTCGCGACAGTATAAAATTAATATTTTGAATAATTTACTATAGAAAAGGCAATCCCTGGGATTTTAAAATTTGCGACAGTAAAAAATTATTTTTTTGCAAAATTTACTATAGAAAAGGCAATCCCTGGCGAATTTGAAATTTGCGACAGTATAAAATTATTTTTTGAATAATTTACTATAGAAAAGGCAATCCCTGGCGCAATTAAAATTTGCGACAGTCGAAAATTATTTTTTGAATAATTTACTATAGAAAAGGCAATCCCTGGCGCAATTAAAATTTGCGACAGTTGAAAATTATTTTTTGAATAATTTACTATAGAAAAGGCAATCCCTGGGATATTTAAAATTTGCGAGAGTAAAAAATTATTTTTTGCAAAATTTACTATAGAAAAGGCAATCCCTGGCGTAATTAAAATTTGCGACAGTATAAAATTAATATTTTGAAAAATTTACTGTAGAAAAGGCAATCCCTGGCGCAATTAAAATTTGCGACAGTTGAAAATTATTTTTTGAATAATTTACTATAGAAAAGGCAATCCCTGGCGCAATTAAAATTTGCGAGAGTTGAAAATTATTTTTTGAATAATTTACTATAGAAAAGGCAATCCCTGGGATATTTAAAATTTGCGAGAGTAAAAAATTATTTTTTGAAAAATTTACTATAGAAAAGGCAATCCCTGGCGTATTTAAAATTTGCGACAGTAAAAAATTATTTTTTGCAAAATTTACTATAGAAAAGGCAATCCCTGGCGTAATTAAAATTTGCGACAGTATAAAATTAATATTTTGAAAAATTTACTGTAGAAAAGGCAATCCCTGGCGCAATTAAAACTTGCGATAGTAAAAAATTATTTTTTGAATAATTTACTATAGAAAAGGCAATCCCTGGCGGATTTGAAATTTGCGACAGTTGAAAATTATTTTTTGAATAATTTACTATAGAAAATGCAATCCCTGGCGTAATTAAAATTTGCGACAGTAAAAAATTATTTTTTGAATAATTTACTACAGAAAAGGCAATCCCTGGCGTAATTAAAATTTGCGACAGTATAACATTATTTTTTGAATAATTTACTATAGAAAAGGCAATCCCTGGCGTAATTAAAATTTGAGACAGTATAAAATTATTTTTTGAATAATTTACTATAGAAAAGGCAATCCCTGGCGTATTTAAAATTTGCGACAGTATAAAATTATTTTTTGAATAATTTACTATAGAAAAGGCAATCCCTGGCGTAATTAAAATTTGCGACAGTAGAAAATTATTTTTTGAATAATTTACTATAGAAAAGGCAATCCCTGGCGTAATTAAAATTTGCGACAGTAAAAAATTAATATTTTGAAAAATTTACTGTAGAAAAGGCAATCCCTGGCGCAATTAAAACTTGCGATAGTAAAAAATTATTTTTTGAATAATTTACTATAGAGAAGGCAATCCCTGGCGCAATTAAAATTTGCGATAGTAAAAAATTATTTTTTGAATAATTTACTATAGAAAAGGCAATCCCTGGCGCAATTAAAATTTGCGACAATTGAAAATTATTTTTTGAATAATTTACTATAGAAAAGGCAATCCCTGGCGTAATTAAAATTTCCGACAATATTAAATTATTTTTTGAATAATTTACTATAGAAAAGGCAATCCCTGGCGCACTTAAAATTTGCGACAGTAAAAAATTATTTTTTGAATAATTTACTATAGAAAAGGCAATCCCTGGCGTATTTAAAATTTTCGACAGTAAAAAATTATTTTTTGAATAATTTACTATAGAAAAGGCAATCCCTGGCGTATTTAAAATTTGCGACAGTAAAAAATTAATTTTTGAAAAATTTACTGTAGAAAAGGCAATCCCTGGCGCAATTAAAATTTGCGACAGTTGAAAATTATTTTTTGAAAAATTTACTGTAGAAAAGGCAATCCCTGGCGTAATTAAAATTTGCGACAGTAGAAAATTATTTTTTGAATAATTTACTATAGAAAAGGCAATCCCTGGCGCAATTAAAATTTGCGACAGTAAAAAATTATTTTTTGAATAATTTACTATATAAAAGGCAATCCCTGGCGTAATTAAAATTTGCGACAGTTGAAAATTATTTTTTGAATAATTTACTATAGAAAAGGCAATCCCTGGCGTAATTAAAATTTGCGACAGTAAAAAATTATTTTTTGAATAATTTACTATAGAAAAGGCAACCCCTGCCGCAATTAAAATTTGAGACAGTTGAAAATTATTTTTTGAATAATTTACTATAGAAAAGGCAATCCCTGGCGCACTTAAAATTTGCGACAGTAAAAAATTATTTTTTGAATAATTTACTATAGAAAAGGCAATACCTGGCGTAATTAAAATTTGCGACAGTAGAAAATTATTTTTTGAATAATTTACTATAGAAAAGGCAATCCTTGGCGTAATTAAATTTTGCGACAGTAGAAAATTATTTTTTGAATAATTTACCATAGAAAAGGCAATCCCTGGGATATTTAAAATTTGCGACAGTAAAAAATCATTTTTTGAAAAATTTACTATAGAAAAGGCAATCCCTGGCGTAATTAAAATTTGCGACAGTAAAAAATTATTTTTTGAATAATTTACTATAGAAAAGGCAACCCCTGCCGCAATTAAAATTTGAGACAGTTGAAAATTATTTTTTGCAAAATTTACTATAGAAAAGGCAATCCCTGGCGTAATTAAAATTTGCGACAGTATAAAATTAATATTTTGAAAAATTTACTGTAGAAAAGGCAATCCCTGGCGCAATTAAAATTTGCGACAGTTGAAAATTATTTTTTGAATAATTTACTATAGAAAAGGCAATCCCTGGCGCAATTAAAATTTGCGAGAGTTGAAAATTATTTTTTGAATAATTTACTATAGAAAAGGCAATCCCTGGGATATTTAAAATTTGCGAGAGTAAAAAATTATTTTTTGAAAAATTTACTATAGAAAAGGCAATCCCTGGCGTATTTAAAATTTGCGACAGTAAAAAATTATTTTTTGCAAAATTTACTATAGAAAAGGCAATCCCTGGCGTAATTAAAATTTGCGACAGTATAAAATTAATATTTTGAAAAATTTACTGTAGAAAAGGCAATCCCTGGCGCAATTAAAACTTGCGATAGTAAAAAATTATTTTTTGAATAATTTACTATAGAAAAGGCAATCCCTGGCGGATTTGAAATTTGCGACAGTTGAAAATTATTTTTTGAATAATTTACTATAGAAAATGCAATCCCTGGCGTAATTAAAATTTGCGACAGTAAAAAATTATTTTTTGAATAATTTACTACAGAAAAGGCAATCCCTGGCGTAATTAAAATTTGCGACAGTATAACATTATTTTTTGAATAATTTACTATAGAAAAGGCAATCCCTGGCGTAATTAAAATTTGAGACAGTATAAAATTATTTTTTGAATAATTTACTATAGAAAAGGCAATCCCTGGCGTATTTAAAATTTGCGACAGTATAAAATTATTTTTTGAATAATTTACTATAGAAAAGGCAATCCCTGGCGTAATTAAAATTTGCGACAGTAGAAAATTATTTTTTGAATAATTTACTATAGAAAAGGCAATCCCTGGCGTAATTAAAATTAATATTTTGAAAAATTTACTGTAGAAAAGGCAATCCCTGGCACAATTAAAACTTGCGATAGTAAAAAATTATTTTTTGAATAATTTACTATAGAGAAGGCAATCCCTGGCGCAATTAAAATTTGCGATAGTAAAAAATTATTTTTTTGAATAATTTACTATAGAAAAGGCAATCCCTGGCGCAATTAACATTTGCGACAATTGAAAATTATTTTTTGAATAATTTACTATAGAAAAGGCAATCCCTGGCGTAATTAAAATTTCCGACAATATTAAATTATTTTTTGAATAATTTACTATAGAAAAGGCAATCCCCTGGCGCACTTAAAATTTGCGACAGTAAAAAAATTATTTTTTGAATAATTTACTATAGAAAAGGCAATCCCTGGCGTATTTAAAATTTTCGACAGTAAAAAATTATTTTTTGAATAATTTACTATAGAAAAGGCAATCCCTGGCGTATTTAAAATTTGCGACAGTAAAAAATTAATTTTTGAAAAATTTACTGTAGAAAAGGCAATCCCTGGCGCAATTAAAATTTGCGACAGTTGAAAATTATTTTTTGAAAAATTTACTGTAGAAAAGGCAATCCCTGGCGTAATTAAAATTTGCGACAGTAGAAAATTATTTTTTGAATAATTTACTATAGAAAAGGCAATCCCTGGCGCAATTAAAATTTGCGACAGTAAAAAATTATTTTTTGAATAATTTACTATATAAAAGGCAATCCCTGGCGTAATTAAAATTTGCGACAGTTGAAAATTATTTTTTGAATAATTTACTATAGAAAAGGCAATCCCTGGCGTAATTAAAATTTGCGACAGTAAAAAATTATTTTTTGAATAATTTACTATAGAAAAGGCAACCCCTGCCGCAATTAAAATTTGAGACAGTTGAAAATTATTTTTTGAATAATTTACTATAGAAAAGGCAATCCCTGGCGCACTTAAAATTTGCGACAGTAAAAAAATTATTTTTTGAATAATTTACTATAGAAAAGGCAATACCTGGCGTAATTAAAATTTGCGACAGTAGAAAATTATTTTTTGAATAATTTACTATAGAAAAGGCAATCCTTGGCGTAATTAAATTTTGCGACAGTAGAAAATTATTTTTTGAATAATTTACCATAGAAAAGGCAATCCCTGGGATATTTAAAATTTGCGACAGTAAAAAATCATTTTTTGAAAAATTTACTATAGAAAAGGCAATCCCTGGGATATTTAAAATTGGCGACAGTAAAAAATTATTTTTTTGCAAAATTTACTATAGAAAATGCAATCCCTGGCGGATTTGAAATTTGCGACAGTAGAAAATTATTTTTTGAATAATTTACTATAGAAAAGGCAATCCCTGGCGCAATTAAAATTTGCGACAGTTGAAAATTATTTTTTGAATAATTTACTATAGAAAAGGCAATCCCTGGCGTAACTAAAATTTGCGACAGTTGAAAATTATTTTTTGAATAATTTACTATAGAAAAGGCAATCCTGGCGTAATTAAAATTTGCGACAGTAAAAAAATTATTTTTTGAATAATTTACTTATAGAAAAGGCAATCCCTGGCGCAATTAAAATTTGCGACAGTTGAAAATTATTTTTTGAATAATTTACTATAGAAAAGGCAATCCCTGGCGCACTTAAAATTTGCGACAGTAAAAAATTATTTTTTGAATAATTTACTATAGAAAAGGCAATACCTGGCGTAATTAAAATTTGCGACAGTAGAAAATTATTTTTTGAATAATTTTACTATAGAAATGGGCAATCCCTGGCGTAATTAAATTTTGCGACAGTAGAAAATTATTTTTTGAATAATTTACCATAGAAAAGGCAATCCCTGGGATATTTAAAATTTGCGACAGTAAAAAAATCATTTTTTGAAAAATTTACTATAGAAAAGGCAATCCCTGGGATATTTAAAATTGGCGACAGTAAAAAAATTATTTTTTTGCAAAATTTACTATAGAAAAGGCAATCCCTGGCGGATTTGAAATTTGCGACAGTAGAAAATTATTTTTTGAATAATTTACTATAGAAAAGGCAATCCCTGGCGCAATTAAAATTTGCGACAGTTGAAAATTATTTTTTGAATAATTTACTATAGAAAAGGCAATCCCTGGCGCAATTAAAATTTGCGACAGTTGAAAATTATTTTGAATAATAATTTACTATAGAAAAGGCAATCCCTGGCGTAATTAAAATTTCCGACAATATTAAATTATTTTTTGAATAATTTACTATAGAAAAGGCAATCCCTGGCGCACTTAAAATTTGCGACAGTAAAAAATTATTTTTTGAATAATTTACTATAGAAAAGGCAATCCCTGGGCGTATTTAAAATTTTCGACAGTAAAAAATTATTTTTTGAATAATTTACTATAGAAAAGGCAATCCCTGGCGTATTTAAAATTTTCGACAGTAAAAAATTATTTTTTGAATAATTTACTATAGAAAAGGCAATCCCTGGCGTATTTAAAATTTGCGACAGTAAAAAATTAATTTTTGAAAAATTTTACTGTAGAAAAGGCAATCCCTGGCGCAATTAAAATTTGCGACAGTTGAAAATTATTTTTTGAAAAATTTACTGTAGAAAAGGCAATCCCTGGCGTAATTAAAATTTGCGACAGTAGAAAATTATTTTTTTGAATAATTTACTATAGAAAAGGCAATCCCTGGCGCAATTAAAATTTGCGACAGTAAAAAATTATTTTTTGAATAATTTACTATATAAAAGGCAATCCCTGGCGTAATTAAAAATTTGCGACAGTTGAAAATTATTTTTTGAATAATTTACTATAGAAAAGGCAATCCCTGGCGTAATTAAAATTTGCGACAGTAAAAAATTATTTTTTGAATAATTTACTATAGAAAAGGCAATCCCTGGCGCAATTAAAATTTGCGACAGTTGAAAATTATTTTTTGAATAATTTACTATAGAAAAGGCAATCCCTGGCGCACTTAAAATTTGCGACAGTAAAAAATTATTTTTTTGAATAATTTACTATAGAAAAGGCAATACCTGGCGTAATTAAAATTTGCGACAGTAGAAAATTATTTTTTGAATAATTTACTATAGAAAAGGCAATCCCTGGCGTAATTAAATTTTGCGACAGTAGAAAATTATTTTTTGAATAATTTACCATAGAAAAGGCAATCCCTGGGATATTTAAAATTTGCGACAGTAAAAAATCATTTTTTGAAAAATTTACTATAGAAAAAGGCAATCCCTGGGATATTTAAAATTGGCGACAGTAAAAAATTATTTTTTTGCAAAATTTACTATAGAAAAGGCAATCCCTGGCGGATTTGAAATTTGCGACAGTAGAAAAATTATTTTTTGAATAATTTACTATAGAAAAGGCAATCCCTGGCGCAATTAAAATTTGCGACAGTTGAAAATTATTTTTTGAATAATTTACTATAGAAAAGGCAATCCCTGGCGCAATTAAAATTTGCGACAGTTGAAAATTATTTTTTGAATAATTTACTATAGAAGAGGCAATCCCTGGGATATTTAAAATTTGCGACAGTAAAAAATTATTTTTTTGCAAAAATTTACTATAGAAAAGGCAATCCCTGGCGGATTTGAAATTTGCGACAGTAGAAAATTATTTTTTGAATAATTTACTATAGAAAAGGCAATCCCTGGCGGATTTGAAATTTGCGACAGTAGAAAATTATTTTTTGAATAATTTACTATAGAAAAGGCAATCCCTGGCGTAATTAAAATTTGCGACAGTTGAAAATTATTTTTTGAATAATTTACTATAGAAAAGGCAATTCCTGGCGGATTTAAAATTTGCGACAGTTGAAAATTATTTTTTGAATAATTTACTGTAGAAAAGGCAATCCCTGGCGTAATTAAAATTTGCGACAGTAGAAAATTATTTTTTGAATAATTTACTATAGAAAAGGCAATCCCTGGCGCAATTAAAATTTGCGACAGTAAAAAATTATTTTTTGAATAATTTACTATATAAAAGGCAATCCCTGGCGTAATTAAAATTTGCGACAGTTGAAAATTATTTTTTGAATAATTTACTATAGAAAATGCAATCCCTGGCGTAATTAAAATTTGCGACAGTAAAAAATTATTTTTTGAATAATGTACTATAGAAAAGGCAATCCCTGGCGCAATTAAAATTTGCGAGAGTTGAAAATTATTTTTGAATAATTTACTATAGAAAAGGCAATCCCTGGCGCACTTAAAATTTGCGACAGTAAAAAATTATTTTTTGAATAATTTACTATAGAAAGGCAATACCTGGCGTAATTAAAATTTGCGACAGTAGAAAATTATTTTTTGAATAATTTACTATAGAAAAGGCAATCCCTGGCGTAATTAAAATTTGCGACAGTAGAAAATTATTTTTTGAATAATTTACTATAGAAAAGGCAATCCCTGGGATATTTAAAATTTGCGACAGTAAAAAATCATTTTTTGAAAAATTTACTATAGAAAAGGCAATCCCTGGGATATTTAAAATTGGCGACAGTAAAAAATTATTTTTTTGCAAAATTTACTATAGAAAAGGCAATCCCTGGCGGATTTGAAATTTGCGACAGTAGAAAATTATTTTTTGAATAATTTACTATAGAAAAGGCAATCCCTGGCGCAATTAAAATTTGCGACAGTTGAAAATTATTTTTTGAATAATTTACTATAGAAAAGGCAATCCCTGGCGCAATTAAAATTTGCGACAGTTGAAAATTATTTTTTGAATAATTTACTATAGAAAAGGCAATCGCTGGGATATTTAAAATTTGCGACAGTAAAAAATTATTTTTTGAAAAATTTACTATAGAAAAGGCAATCCCTGGCGTAATTAAAATTTGCGACAGTTGAAAATAATTTTTTTCAAAATTTACTATAGAAAAGGCAATCCCTGGCGTAATTAAAATTTGCGACAGGAGAAAATTATTTTTTGAAAAGTTTACTACAGAAAAGGCAATCCCTGGCGTAATTAAAATTTGCGACAGTAAAAAATTATTTTTTGAATAATTTACTATAGAAAAGGCAATCCCTGGCGTAATTAAAATTTGCGACAGTTGAAAATTATTTTTTGAAAGTTTACTATAGAAAAGGCAATCCCTGGCGTAATTAAAATTTGCGACAGTTGAAAATAATTTTTTTCAAAATTTACTATAGAAAAGGCAATCCCTGGCGTAATTAAAATTTGCGACAGTAGAAAATTATTTTTTGAAAAGTTTACTATAGAAAAGGCAATCCCTGGCGTAATTAAAATTTGCGACAGTTGAAAATTATTTTTTGAATAATTTACTATTAAAAAGGCAATCCCTGGCGTAATTAAAATTTGCGACAGTTGAAAATTATTTTTTGCAAAATTTACTATAGAAAAGGCAATCCCTGGGATATTTAAAATTTTCGAGAGTAAGAAATTATTTTTTGAAAAATTTACTATAGAAAAGGCAATCCCTGGCGTATTTAAAATTTGCGACAGTAAAAAATTATTTTTTGCAAAATTTACTATAGAAAAGGCAATCCCTGGCGTAATTAAAATTTGCGACAGTATAAAATTAATATTTTGAAAAATTTACTGTAGAAAAGGCAATCCCTGGCGCAATTAAAACTTGCGATAGTAAAAAATTATTTTTTGAATAATTTTCTATAGAAAAGGCAATCCCTGGCGGATTTGAAATTTGCGACAGTTGAAAATTATTTTTTGAATAATTTACTATAGAAAAGGCAATCCCTGGCGTAATTAAAATTTGCGACAGTAAAAAATTATTTTTTGAATAATTTACTATAGAAAAGGCAATCCCTGGCGCAATTAAAATTTGCGACAGTTGAACATTATTTTTTGAATAATTTACTATAGAAAAGGCAATCCCTGGCGCACTTAAAATTTGCGACAGTAAAAAATTATTTTTTGAATAATTTACTATAGAAAAGGCAATCCCTGGCGTAATTAAAATTTGCGACAGTAGAAAATTATTTTTTGAATAATTTACTATAGAAAAGGCAATCCCTGGCGTAATTAAAATTTGCGACAGTAGAAAATTATTTTTTGAATAATTTACTATAGAAAAGGCAATCCCTGGGATATCTAAAATTTGCGACAGTAAAAAATCATTTTTTGAAAAATTTACTATAGAAAAGGCAATCCCTGGGATATTTAAAATTTGCGACAGTAAAAAATCATTTTTTGAAAAATTTTCTATAGAAAAGGCAATCCCTGGCGTAATTAAAATTTGCGACAGTATAAAATTAATATATTGAATAATTTACTATAGAAAAGGCAATCCCTGGGATATTTAAAATTTGCGACAGTAAAAAATTATTTTTTTGCAAAATTTACTATAGAAAAGGCAATCCCTGGCGGATTTGAAATTTGCGACAGTAGAAAATTATTTTTTGAATAATTTACTATAGAAAAGGCAATCCCTGGCGCAATTAAAATTTGCGACAGTTGAAAATTATTTTTTGAATAATTTACTATAGAAAAGGCAATCCCTGGCGCAATTAAAATTTGCGACAGTTGAAAATTATTTTTTGAATAATTTACTATAGAAAAGGCAATCCCTGGGATATTTAAAATTTGCGACAGTAAAAAATCATTTTTTGAAAAATTTACTATAGAAAAGGCAATCCCTGGGATATTTAAAATTTGCGACAGTAAAAAATCATTTTTTGAAAAATTTACTACAGAAAAGGCAATCCCTGGCGTAATTAAAATTTGCGACAGTATAAAATTAATATTTTGAATAATTTACTATAGAAAAGGCAATCCCTGGGATTTTAAAATTTGCGACAGTAAAAAATTATTTTTTTGCAAAATTTACTATAGAAAAGGCAATCCCTGGCGAATTTGAAATTTGCGACAGTATAAAATTATTTTTTGAATAATTTACTATAGAAAAGGCAATCCCTGGCGCAATTAAAATTTGCGACAGTCGAAAATTATTTTTTGAATAATTTACTATAGAAAAGGCAATCCCTGGCGCAATTAAAATTTGCGACAGTTGAAAATTATTTTTTGAATAATTTACTATAGAAAAGGCAATCCCTGGGATATTTAAAATTTGCGAGAGTAAAAAATTATTTTTTGCAAAATTTACTATAGAAAAGGCAATCCCTGGCGTAATTAAAATTTGCGACAGTATAAAATTAATATTTTGAAAAATTTACTGTAGAAAAGGCAATCCCTGGCGCAATTAAAATTTGCGACAGTTGAAAATTATTTTTTGAATAATTTACTATAGAAAAGGCAATCCCTGGCGCAATTAAAATTTGCGACAGTTGAAAATTATTTTTTGAATAATTTACTATAGAAAAGGCAATCCCTGGGATATTTAAAATTTGCGAGAGTAAAAAATTATTTTTTGAAAAATTTACTATAGAAAAGGCAATCCCTGGCGTATTTAAAATTTGCGACAGTAAAAAATTATTTTTTGCAAAATTTACTATAGAAAAGGCAATCCCTGGCGTAATTAAAATTTGCGACAGTATAAAATTAATATTTTGAAAAATTTACTGTAGAAAAGGCAATCCCTGGCGCAATTAAAACTTGCGATAGTAAAAAATTATTTTTTGAATAATTTACTATAGAAAAGGCAATCCCTGGCGGATTTGAAATTTGCGACAGTTGAAAATTATTTTTTGAATAATTTACTATAGAAAATGCAATCCCTGGCGTAATTAAAATTTGCGACAGTAAAAAATTATTTTTTGAATAATTTACTACAGAAAAGGCAATCCCTGGCGTAATTAAAATTTGCGACAGTATAACATTATTTTTTGAATAATTTACTATAGAAAAGGCAATCCCTGGCGTAATTAAAATTTGAGACAGTATAAAATTATTTTTTGAATAATTTACTATAGAAAAGGCAATCCCTGGCGTATTTAAAATTTGCGACAGTATAAAATTATTTTTTGAATAATTTACTATAGAAAAGGCAATCCCTGGCGTAATTAAAATTTGCGACAGTAGAAAATTATTTTTTGAATAATTTACTATAGAAAAGGCAATCCCTGGCGTAATTAAAATTTGCGACAGTAAAAAATTAATATTTTGAAAAATTTACTGTAGAAAAGGCAATCCCTGGCGCAATTAAAACTTGCGATAGTAAAAAATTATTTTTTGAATAATTTACTATAGAGAAGGCAATCCCTGGCGCAATTAAAATTTGCGATAGTAAAAAATTATTTTTTGAATAATTTACTATAGAAAAGGCAATCCCTGGCGCAATTAAAATTTGCGACAATTGAAAATTATTTTTTGAATAATTTACTATAGAAAAGGCAATCCCTGGCGTAATTAAAATTTCCGACAATATTAAATTATTTTTTGAATAATTTACTATAGAAAAGGCAATCCCTGGCGCACTTAAAATTTGCGACAGTAAAAAATTATTTTTTGAATAATTTACTATAGAAAAGGCAATCCCTGGCGTATTTAAAATTTTCGACAGTAAAAAATTATTTTTTGAATAATTTACTATAGAAAAGGCAATCCCTGGCGTATTTAAAATTTGCGACAGTAAAAAATTAATTTTTGAAAAATTTACTGTAGAAAAGGCAATCCCTGGCGCAATTAAAATTTGCGACAGTTGAAAATTATTTTTTGAAAAATTTACTGTAGAAAAGGCAATCCCTGGCGTAATTAAAATTTGCGACAGTAGAAAATTATTTTTTGAATAATTTACTATAGAAAAGGCAATCCCTGGCGCAATTAAAATTTGCGACAGTAAAAAATTATTTTTTGAATAATTTACTATATAAAAGGCAATCCCTGGCGTAATTAAAATTTGCGACAGTTGAAAATTATTTTTTGAATAATTTACTATAGAAAAGGCAATCCCTGGCGTAATTAAAATTTGCGACAGTAAAAAATTATTTTTTGAATAATTTACTATAGAAAAGGCAACCCCTGCCGCAATTAAAATTTGAGACAGTTGAAAATTATTTTTTGAATAATTTACTATAGAAAAGGCAATCCCTGGCGCACTTAAAATTTGCGACAGTAAAAAATTATTTTTTGAATAATTTACTATAGAAAAGGCAATACCTGGCGTAATTAAAATTTGCGACAGTAGAAAATTATTTTTTGAATAATTTACTATAGAAAAGGCAATCCTTGGCGTAATTAAATTTTGCGACAGTAGAAAATTATTTTTTGAATAATTTACCATAGAAAAGGCAATCCCTGGGATATTTAAAATTTGCGACAGTAAAAAATCATTTTTTGAAAAATTTACTATAGAAAAGGCAATCCCTGGCGTAATTAAAATTTGCGACAGTAAAAAATTATTTTTTGAATAATTTACTATAGAAAAGGCAACCCCTGCCGCAATTAAAATTTGAGACAGTTGAAAATTATTTTTTGCAAAATTTACTATAGAAAAGGCAATCCCTGGCGTAATTAAAATTTGCGACAGTATAAAATTAATATTTTGAAAAATTTACTGTAGAAAAGGCAATCCCTGGCGCAATTAAAATTTGCGACAGTTGAAAATTATTTTTTGAATAATTTACTATAGAAAAGGCAATCCCTGGCGCAATTAAAATTTGCGAGAGTTGAAAATTATTTTTTGAATAATTTACTATAGAAAAGGCAATCCCTGGGATATTTAAAATTTGCGAGAGTAAAAAATTATTTTTTGAAAAATTTACTATAGAAAAGGCAATCCCTGGCGTATTTAAAATTTGCGACAGTAAAAAATTATTTTTTGCAAAATTTACTATAGAAAAGGCAATCCCTGGCGTAATTAAAATTTGCGACAGTATAAAATTAATATTTTGAAAAATTTACTGTAGAAAAGGCAATCCCTGGCGCAATTAAAACTTGCGATAGTAAAAAATTATTTTTTGAATAATTTACTATAGAAAAGGCAATCCCTGGCGGATTTGAAATTTGCGACAGTTGAAAATTATTTTTTGAATAATTTACTATAGAAAATGCAATCCCTGGCGTAATTAAAATTTGCGACAGTAAAAAATTATTTTTTGAATAATTTACTACAGAAAAGGCAATCCCTGGCGTAATTAAAATTTGCGACAGTATAACATTATTTTTTGAATAATTTACTATAGAAAAGGCAATCCCTGGCGTAATTAAAATTTGAGACAGTATAAAATTATTTTTTGAATAATTTACTATAGAAAAGGCAATCCCTGGCGTATTTAAAATTTGCGACAGTATAAAATTATTTTTTGAATAATTTACTATAGAAAAGGCAATCCCTGGCGTAATTAAAATTTGCGACAGTAGAAAATTATTTTTTGAATAATTTACTATAGAAAAGGCAATCCCTGGCGTAATTAAAATTTGCGACAGTAAAAAATTAATATTTTGAAAAATTTACTGTAGAAAAGGCAATCCCTGGCGCAATTAAAACTTGCGATAGTAAAAAATTATTTTTTGAATAATTTACTATAGAGAAGGCAATCCCTGGCGCAATTAAAATTTGCGATAGTAAAAAATTATTTTTTGAATAATTTACTATAGAAAAGGCAATCCCTGGCGCAATTAAAATTTGCGACAATTGAAAATTATTTTTTGAATAATTTACTATAGAAAAGGCAATCCCTGGCGTAATTAAAATTTCCGACAATATTAAATTATTTTTTGAATAATTTACTATAGAAAAGGCAATCCCTGGCGCACTTAAAATTTGCGACAGTAAAAAATTATTTTTTGAATAATTTACTATAGAAAGGCAATCCCTGGCGTATTTAAAATTTTCGACAGTAAAAAATTATTTTTTGAATAATTTACTATAGAAAAGGCAATCCCTGGCGTATTTAAAATTTGCGACAGTAAAAAATTAATTTTTGAAAAATTTACTGTAGAAAAGGCAATCCCTGGCGCAATTAAAATTTGCGACAGTTGAAAATTATTTTTTGAAAAATTTACTGTAGAAAAGGCAATCCCTGGCGTAATTAAAATTTGCGACAGTAGAAAATTATTTTTTGAATAATTTACTATAGAAAAGGCAATCCCTGGCGCAATTAAAATTTGCGACAGTAAAAAATTATTTTTTGAATAATTTACTATATAAAAGGCAATCCCTGGCGTAATTAAAATTTGCGACAGTTGAAAATTATTTTTTGAATAATTTACTATAGAAAAGGCAATCCCTGGCGTAATTAAAATTTGCGACAGTAAAAAATTATTTTTTGAATAATTTACTATAGAAAAGGCAACCCCTGCCGCAATTAAAATTTGAGACAGTTGAAAATTATTTTTTGAATAATTTACTATAGAAAAGGCAATCCCTGGCGCACTTAAAATTTGCGACAGTAAAAAATTATTTTTTGAATAATTTACTATAGAAAAGGCAATACCTGGCGTAATTAAAATTTGCGACAGTAGAAAATTATTTTTTGAATAATTTACTATAGAAAAGGCAATCCTTGGCGTAATTAAATTTTGCGACAGTAGAAAATTATTTTTTGAATAATTTACCATAGAAAAGGCAATCCCTGGGATATTTAAAATTTGCGACAGTAAAAAATCATTTTTTGAAAAATTTACTATAGAAAAGGCAATCCCTGGGATATTTAAAATTGGCGACAGTAAAAAATTATTTTTTTGCAAAATTTACTATAGAAAATGCAATCCCTGGCGGATTTGAAATTTGCGACAGTAGAAAATTATTTTTTGAATAATTTACTATAGAAAAGGCAATCCCTGGCGCAATTAAAATTTGCGACAGTTGAAAATTATTTTTTGAATAATTTACTATAGAAAAGGCAATCCCTGGCGTAACTAAAATTTGCGACAGTTGAAAATTATTTTTTGAATAATTTACTATAGAAAAGGCAATCCCTGGCGTAATTAAAATTTGCGACAGTAAAAAATTATTTTTTGAATAATTTACTATAGAAAAGGCAATCCCTGGCGCAATTAAAATTTGCGACAGTTGAAAATTATTTTTTGAATAATTTACTATAGAAAAGGCAATCCCTGGCGCACTTAAAATTTGCGACAGTAAAAAATTATTTTTTGAATAATTTACTATAGAAAAGGCAATACCTGGCGTAATTAAAATTTGCGACAGTAGAAAATTATTTTTTGAATAATTTACTATAGAAAGGGCAATCCCTGGCGTAATTAAATTTTGCGACAGTAGAAAATTATTTTTTGAATAATTTACCATAGAAAAGGCAATCCCTGGGATATTTAAAATTTGCGACAGTAAAAAATCATTTTTTGAAAAATTTACTATAGAAAAGGCAATCCCTGGGATATTTAAAATTGGCGACAGTAAAAAATTATTTTTTTGCAAAATTTACTATAGAAAAGGCAATCCCTGGCGGATTTGAAATTTGCGACAGTAGAAAATTATTTTTTGAATAATTTACTATAGAAAAGGCAATCCCTGGCGCAATTAAAATTTGCGACAGTTGAAAATTATTTTTTGAATAATTTACTATAGAAAAGGCAATCCCTGGCGCAATTAAAATTTGCGACAGTTGAAAATTATTTTGAATAATAATTTACTATAGAAAAGGCAATCCCTGGCGTAATTAAAATTTCCGACAATATTAAATTATTTTTTGAATAATTTACTATAGAAAAGGCAATCCCTGGCGCACTTAAAATTTGCGACAGTAAAAAATTATTTTTTGAATAATTTACTATAGAAAAGGCAATCCCTGGCGTATTTAAAATTTTCGACAGTAAAAAATTATTTTTTGAATAATTTACTATAGAAAAGGCAATCCCTGGCGTATTTAAAATTTTCGACAGTAAAAAATTATTTTTTGAATAATTTACTATAGAAAAGGCAATCCCTGGCGTATTTAAAATTTGCGACAGTAAAAAATTAATTTTTGAAAAATTTACTGTAGAAAAGGCAATCCCTGGCGCAATTAAAATTTGCGACAGTTGAAAATTATTTTTTGAAAAATTTACTGTAGAAAAGGCAATCCCTGGCGTAATTAAAATTTGCGACAGTAGAAAATTATTTTTTGAATAATTTACTATAGAAAAGGCAATCCCTGGCGCAATTAAAATTTGCGACAGTAAAAAATTATTTTTTGAATAATTTACTATATAAAAGGCAATCCCTGGCGTAATTAAAATTTGCGACAGTTGAAAATTATTTTTTGAATAATTTACTATAGAAAAGGCAATCCCTGGCGTAATTAAAATTTGCGACAGTAAAAAATTATTTTTTGAATAATTTACTATAGAAAAGGCAATCCCTGGCGCAATTAAAATTTGCGACAGTTGAAAATTATTTTTTGAATAATTTACTATAGAAAAGGCAATCCCTGGCGCACTTAAAATTTGCGACAGTAAAAAATTATTTTTTGAATAATTTACTATAGAAAAGGCAATACCTGGCGTAATTAAAATTTGCGACAGTAGAAAATTATTTTTTGAATAATTTACTATAGAAAAGGCAATCCCTGGCGTAATTAAATTTTGCGACAGTAGAAAATTATTTTTTGAATAATTTACCATAGAAAAGGCAATCCCTGGGATATTTAAAATTTGCGACAGTAAAAAATCATTTTTTGAAAAATTTACTATAGAAAAGGCAATCCCTGGGATATTTAAAATTGGCGACAGTAAAAAATTATTTTTTTGCAAAATTTACTATAGAAAAGGCAATCCCTGGCGGATTTGAAATTTGCGACAGTAGAAAATTATTTTTTGAATAATTTACTATAGAAAAGGCAATCCCTGGCGCAATTAAAATTTGCGACAGTTGAAAATTATTTTTTGAATAATTTACTATAGAAAAGGCAATCCCTGGCGCAATTAAAATTTGCGACAGTTGAAAATTATTTTTTGAATAATTTACTATAGAAGAGGCAATCCCTGGGATATTTAAAATTTGCGACAGTAAAAAATTATTTTTTTGCAAAATTTACTATAGAAAAGGCAATCCCTGGCGGATTTGAAATTTGCGACAGTAGAAAATTATTTTTTGAATAATTTACTATAGAAAAGGCAATCCCTGGCGGATTTGAAATTTGCGACAGTAGAAAATTATTTTTTGAATAATTTACTATAGAAAAGGCAATCCCTGGCGTAATTAAAATTTGCGACAGTTGAAAATTATTTTTTGAATAATTTACTATAGAAAAGGCAATTCCTGGCGGATTTAAAATTTGCGACAGTTGAAAATTATTTTTTGAATAATTTACTGTAGAAAAGGCAATCCCTGGCGTAATTAAAATTTGCGACAGTAGAAAATTATTTTTTGAATAATTTACTATAGAAAAGGCAATCCCTGGCGCAATTAAAATTTGCGACAGTAAAAAATTATTTTTTGAATAATTTACTATATAAAAGGCAATCCCTGGCGTAATTAAAATTTGCGACAGTTGAAAATTATTTTTTGAATAATTTACTATAGAAAATGCAATCCCTGGCGTAATTAAAATTTGCGACAGTAAAAAATTATTTTTTGAATAATGTACTATAGAAAAGGCAATCCCTGGCGCAATTAAAATTTGCGAGAGTTGAAAATTATTTTTTGAATAATTTACTATAGAAAAGGCAATCCCTGGCGCACTTAAAATTTGCGACAGTAAAAAATTATTTTTTGAATAATTTACTATAGAAAAGGCAATACCTGGCGTAATTAAAATTTGCGACAGTAGAAAATTATTTTTTGAATAATTTACTATAGAAAAGGCAATCCCTGGCGTAATTAAAATTTGCGACAGTAGAAAATTATTTTTTGAATAATTTACTATAGAAAAGGCAATCCCTGGGATATTTAAAATTTGCGACAGTAAAAAATCATTTTTTGAAAAATTTACTATAGAAAAGGCAATCCCTGGGATATTTAAAATTGGCGACAGTAAAAAATTATTTTTTTGCAAAATTTACTATAGAAAAGGCAATCCCTGGCGGATTTGAAATTTGCGACAGTAGAAAATTATTTTTTGAATAATTTACTATAGAAAAGGCAATCCCTGGCGCAATTAAAATTTGCGACAGTTGAAAATTATTTTTTGAATAATTTACTATAGAAAAGGCAATCCCTGGCGCAATTAAAATTTGCGACAGTTGAAAATTATTTTTTGAATAATTTACTATAGAAAAGGCAATCGCTGGGATATTTAAAATTTGCGACAGTAAAAAATTATTTTTTGAAAAATTTACTATAGAAAAGGCAATCCCTGGCGTAATTAAAATTTGCGACAGTTGAAAATAATTTTTTTCAAAATTTACTATAGAAAAGGCAATCCCTGGCGTAATTAAAATTTGCGACAGTAGAAAATTATTTTTTGAAAAGTTTACTACAGAAAAGGCAATCCCTGGCGTAATTAAAATTTGCGACAGTAAAAAATTATTTTTTGAATAATTTACTATAGAAAAGGCAATCCCTGGCGTAATTAAAATTTGCGACAGTTGAAAATTATTTTTTGAAAGTTTACTATAGAAAAGGCAATCCCTGGCGTAATTAAAATTTGCGACAGTTGAAAATAATTTTTTTCAAAATTTACTATAGAAAAGGCAATCCCTGGCGTAATTAAAATTTGCGACAGTAGAAAATTATTTTTTGAAAAGTTTACTATAGAAAAGGCAATCCCTGGCGTAATTAAAATTTGCGACAGTTGAAAATTATTTTTTGAATAATTTACTATTAAAAAGGCAATCCCTGGCGTAATTAAAATTTGCGACAGTTGAAAATTATTTTTTGCAAAATTTACTATAGAAAAGGCAATCCCTGGCGCACTTAAAATTTGCGACAGTATAAAATTATTTTTTGAATAATTTACTATATAAAAGGCAATCCCTGGCGCAATTAAAATTTGCGACAGTAGAAAATTATTTTTTGAACAATTTACTATAGAAAAGGCAATCCCTGGCGCAATTAAAATTTGCGACAGTTGAAAATTATTTTTTGAATAATTTATTATAGAAAAGGCAATCCCTGGCGTAATTAAAATTTGCGACAGTAGAAAATTATTTTTTGCAAAATTTACTATAGAAAAGGCAATCCCTGGCGCACTTAAAATTTGCGACAGTAAAAAATTATTTTTTGAATAATTTACTATAGAAAAGGCAATCCCTGGCGTAATTAAAATTTGCGACAGTTGAAAATTATTTTTTGAATAATTTACTATAGAAAAGGCAATCCCTGGCGCAATAAAATATTTGCGACAGTTGAAAATTATTTTTTGAATAATTTACTATAGAAAAGGCAATCCCTGGCGTAATTAAAATTTGCGACAGTTGAAAATTATTTTTTGAAAAGTTTACTATAGAAAAGGCAATCCCTGGCGCAATTAAAATTTGCGACAGTAAAAAATTATTTTTTGAATAATTTACTATAGAAAAGGCAATCCCTGGCGTAATTAAAATTTGCGACAGTTGAAAATTATTTTTTGAAAGTTTACTATAGAAAAGGCAATCCCTGGCGTAATTAAAATTTGCGACAGTTGAAAATTATTTTTTGCAAAATTTACTATAGAAAAGGCAATCCCTGGCGTAATTAAAATTTGCGACAGTAGAAAATTATTTTTTGAAAAGTTTACTATAGAAAAGGCAATTCCTGGCGTAATTAAAATTTGCGACAGTTGAAAATTATTTTTTGAATAATTTACTATAGAAAAGGCAATCCCTGGCGTAATTAAAATTTGCGACAGTAGAAAATTATTTTTTGAAAAGTTTACTATAGAAAAGGCAATCCCTGGCGCCATTAAAATTTGCGACAGTAAAAAAATATTTTTTGAATAATTTACTATAGAAAAGGCAATCCCTGGCGTAATTAAAATTTGCGACAGTTGAAAATTATTTTTTGAAAGTTTACTATAGAAAAGGCAATCCCTGGCGTAATTAAAATTTGCGACAGTTGAAAATAATTTTTTTCAAAATTTACTATAGAAAAGGCAATCCCTGGCGTAATTAAAATTTGCGACAGTAGAAAATTATTTTTTGAAAAGTTTACTATAGAAAAGGCAATCCCTGGCGTAATTAAAATTTGCGACAGTTGAAAATTATTTTTTGAATAATTTACTATAGAAAAGGCAATCCCTGGCGTAATTAAAATTTGCGACAGTTGAAAATTATTTTTTGCAAAATTTACTATAGAAAAGGCAATCCCTGGCGCACTTAAAATTTGCGACAGTATAAAATTATTTTTTGAATAATTTACTATAGAAAAGGCAATCCCTGGCGCAATTAAAATTTGCGACAGTAGAAAATTATTTTTTGCAAAATTTACTATAGAAAAGGCAATCCCTGGCGCAATTAAAATTTGCGACAGTATAAAATTATTTTTTGAATAATTTACTATAGAAAAGGCAATCCCTGGCGTAATTAAAATTTGCGACAGTAGAAAATTATTTTTTGAATAATTTACTATAGAAAAGGTAATCCCTGGCGTAATTAAAATTTTCGACAGTAGAAAATTATTTTTTGAATAATTTACTATATAAAAGGCAATCCCTGGCGCAATTAAAATTTGCGACAGTTGAAAATTATTTTTTGCAAAATTTACTATAGAAAAGGCAATCCCTGGCGTAATTAAAATTTGCGACAGTAGAAAATTATTTTTTGAAAAGTTTACTATAGAAAAGGCAATCCCTGGCGTAATTAAAATTTGCGACAGTTGAAAATTATTTTTTGAATAATTTACTATAGAAAAGGCAATCCCTGGCGTAATTAAAATTTGCGACAGTAGAAAATTATTTTTTGAAAAGTTTACTATAGAAAAGGCAATCCCTGGCGCAATTAAAATTTGCGACAGTAAAAAATTATTTTTTGAATAATTTACTATAGAAAAGGCAATCCCTGGCGTAATTAAAATTTTCGACAGTTGAAGATTATTTTTTGAAAGTTTACTATAGAAAAGGCAATCCCTGGCGTAATTAAAATTTGCGACAGTTGAAAACAATTTTTTTCAAAATTTACTATAGAAAAGGCAATCCCTGGCGTAATTAAAATTTCTGACAGTAGAAAATTATTTTTTGAAAAGTTTACTATAGAAAAGGCAATCCCTGGCGTAATTAAAATTTGCGACAGTAGAAAATTATTTTTTGAAAAGTTTACTATAGAAAAGGTAATCCCTGGCGTAATTAAAATTTGCGACAGTTGAAAATTATTTTTTGAATAATTTACTATAGAAAAGGCAATACCTGGCGCAATTAAAATTTGCGACATTTGAAAATTATTTTTTGAATAATTTACTATAGAAAGGGCAATCCCTGGCGCACTTAAAATTTGCGATAGTAAAAAATTATTTTTTGAATAATTTACTATATAAAAGGCAATCCCTGGCGTAATTAAAATTTGCGACAGTAGAAAATTATTTTTTGAATAATTTACTATAGAAAAGGCAATCCTGGCGCAATTAAAATTTGCGACAGTATAAAATTATTTATTGAATAATTTACTGTAGAAAAGGCAATCCCTGGCGTAATTAAAATTTGCGACAGTAGAAAATTATTTTTTGAAAAATTTACTGTAGAAAAGGCAATCCCTGGCGCACTTAAAATTTGCGACAGTATAAAATTATTTTTTGAATAATTTGCTATAGAAAAAGCAATCCCTGGCGCAATTAAAATTTGCGACAGTATAAAATTATTTTTTGAATAATTTACTATAGAAAATGCAATCCCTGGCGTAATTAAAATTTGCGACAGTAAAACATTATTTTTTGAATAATTTACTAAAGAAAAGGCAATCCCTGGCGCACTTAAAATTTGCGAAAGTAGAAAATTATTTTTTGAATAATTTACTATAGAAAAGGCAATCCCTGGCGCAATTAAAATTTGCGACAGTAGAAAATTATTTTTTGAATAATTTACTAGAGAAAAGGCAATCCCTGGCGTAATTAAAATTTGCGACAGTAAAAAATTATTTTTTGAATAATTTACTATAGAAAAGGCAATCCCTGCCGCACTTAAAATTTGCGACAGTATAAAATTATTTTTTGAATAATTTACTATAGAAAAGGCAGTCCCTGGGATATTTAAAATTTGCGACAGTAGAAAATTATTTTTTGAATATTTTACTATAGAAAAGGCAATCCCTGGCGTAATTAAAATTTGCGACAGTTGAGCATTATTTTTTGAATAATTTACTATAGAAAAGGCAATCCCTGGCGTAATTAAAAATTGCGACAGTAGAAAATTATTTTTTGAAAAGTTTACTATAGAAAAGGCAAACCCTGGCGTAATTAAAATTTGCGACAGTAGAAAATTATTTTTTGAATAATTTACTATAGAAAAGGCAATCCCTGGCGTAATTAAAATTTGCGACAGTAGAAAATTGTTTTTTGAATAATTTACTATAGAAAAGGCATTCCCTGGCGTAATTAAAATTTGCGAGAGTTGAAAATTATTTTTTCAATAATTTACTATAGAAAAGGCAATCCCTGGCGGAATTGAAATTTGCGACAGTATAAAATTATTTTTTGAATAATTTACTATAGAAAAGGCAATCCCTGGCGTATTTAAAATTTGCGACAGTAAAAAATTATTTTTTGCAAAATTTACTATAGAAAAGGCAATCCCTGGCGTTATTAAAATTTGCGACAGTATAAAATTAATATTTTGAAAAATTTACTGTAGAAAAGGCAATCCCTGGCGCAATTAAATCTTGCGATAGTAGAAAATTATTTTTTGAATAATAAGTCAATCCCTGGCGGATTTGAAATTTGCGACAGTTGAAAATTATTTTTTGAATAATTTACTATAGAAAAGGCAATCCCTGGCGTAATTAAAATTTGCGACAGTAAAAAATTATTTTTTGAATAATTTACTATAGAAAAGGCAATCCGTGGCGTAATTAAAATTTGCGACAGTATAAAATTATTTTTTGAATAATTTACTATAGAAAAGGCAATCCCTGGCGTAATTAAAATTTGCGACAGTATAAAATTATTTTTTGAATAATTTACTACAGAAAAGGCAATCCCTGGCGTATTTAAAATTTGCGACAGTATAAAATTATTTTTTGAATAATTTACTATAAAAAAGGCAATCCCTGGCGTAATTAAAATTTGCGACAGTAGAAAATTATTTTTTGAATAATTTACTATAGAAAAGGCAATCCCTGGCGTAATTAAAATTTGCGACAGTAAAAAATTAATATTTTGAAAAATTTACTGTAGAAAAGGCAATCCCTGGCGCAATTAAAACTTGCGATAGTAAAAAATTATTTTTTGAATAATTTACTATAGAAAAGGTAATCCCTGGCGCAGTTAAAATTTGCGATAGTAAAAAATTATTTTTTGAATAATTTACTATAGAAAAGGCAATCCCTGGCGCAATTAAAATTTGCGACAGTTGAAAATTATTTTTTGAATAATTTACTATAGAAAAGGCAATCCCTGGCGTAATTAAAATTTGCGACAGTATAAAATTATTTTTTGAATAATTTACTATAGAAAAGGCAATCCCTGGCGTAATTAAAATTTGCGACAGTAGAAAATTAGTTTTTGAATAATTTACTATAGAAAAGGCAATCCCTGGCGCACTTAAAATTTGCGACAGTAAAAAATTATTTTTTGAATAATTTGCTATAGAAAAGGCAATTCCTGGCGTATTTAAAATTTTCGACAGTAAAAAATTATTTTTTGAATAATTTACTATAGAAAAGGCAATCCCTGGCGTATTTAAAATTTGCGACAGTAAAAAATTAATTTTTGAAAAATTTACTATAGAAAAGGCAATCCCTGGCGCAATTAAAATTTGCGACAGTTGAAAATTATTTTTTGAAAAATTTACTGTAGAAAAGGCAATCCCTGGCGTAGTTAAAATTTGCGACAGTAGAAAATTATTTTTTGAATAATTTACTATAGAAAAGGCAATCCCTGGCGCAATTAAAATTTGCGACAGTAAAAAATTATTTTTTGAATAATTTGCTATATAAAAGGCAATCCCTGGCGTAATTAAAATTTGCGACAGTTGAAAATTATTTTTTGAATAATTTACTATAGAAAAGGCAATCCCTGGGATATTTAAAATTTGCGACAATAAAAAATCATTTTTTGAAAAATTTACTATAGAAAAGGCAATCCCTGGCGTATTTAAAATTTGCGACAGTTGAAAATTATTTTTTGAATAATTTACTATAGAAAAGGCAATCCCTGGCGCAATTAAAATTTGCGACAGTTGAAAATTATTTTTTGAATAATTTACTATAGAAAAGGCAATCGCTGGGATATTTAAAATTTGCGACAGTAAAAAATTATTTTTTGAAAAATTTACTATAGAAAAGGCAATCCCTGGCGTAATTAAAATTTGCGACAGTTGAAAATAATTTTTTTCAAAATTTACTATAGAAAAGGCAATCCCTGGCGTAATTAAAATTTGCGACAGTAGAAAATTATTTTTTGAAAAGTTTACTATAGAAAAGGCAATCCCTGGCGTAATTAAAATTTGCGACAGTAAAAAATTATTTTTTGAATAATTTACTATAGAAAAGGCAATCCCTGGCGTAATTAAAATTTGCGACAGTTGAAAATTATTTTTTGAAAGTTTACTATAGAAAAGGCAATCCCTGGCGTAATTAAAATTTGCGACAGTTGAAAATAATTTTTTTCAAAATTTACTATAGAAAAGGCAATCCCTGGCGTAATTAAAATTTGCGACAGTAGAAAATTATTTTTTGAAAAGTTTACTATAGAAAAGGCAATCCCTGGGGTAATTAAAATTTACGACAGTTGAAAATTATTTTTTGAATAATTTACTATAGAAAAGGCAATCCCTGGCGTAATTAAAATTTGCGACAGTTGAAAATTATTTTTTGCAAAATTTACTATAGAAAAGGCAATCCCTGGCGCACTTAAAATTTGCGACAGTATAAAATTATTTTTTGAATAATTTACTATATAAAAGGCAATCCCTGGCGCAATTAAAATTTGCGACAGTAGAAAATTATTTTTTGAATAATTTACTATAGAAAAGGCAATCCCTGGCGCAATTAAAATTTGTGACAGTTGAAAATTATTTTTTGAATAATTTACTATAGAAAAGGCAATCCCTGGCGTAATTGAAATTTGCGACAGTAGAAAATTATTTTTTGCAAAATTTACTATAGAAAAGGCAATCCCTGGCGCACTTAAAATTTGCGACAGTAAAAAATTATTTTTTGAATAATTTACTATAGAAAAGGCAATCCCTGGCGTAATTAAAATTTGCGACAGTTGAAAATTATTTTTTGAATAATTTACTATAGAAAAGGCAATCCCTGGCGCAATAAAAAATTTGCGACAGTTGAAAATTATTTTTTGAATAATTTACTATAGAAAAGGCAGTCCCTGGCGTAATTAAAATTTGCGACAGTAGAAAATTATTTTTTGAAAAGTTTACTATAGAAAAGGCAATCCCTGGCGCAATTAAAATTTGCGACAGTAAAAAATTATTTTTTGAATAATTTACTATAGAAAAGGCAATCCCTGGCGTAATTAAAATTTGCGACAGTTGAAAATTATTTTTTGAAAGTTTACTATAGAAAAGGCAATCCCTGGCGTAATTAAAATTTGCGACAGTTGAAAATTATTTTTTGCAAAATTTACTATAGAAAAGGCAATCCCTGGCGTAATTAAAATTTGCGACAGTAGAAAATTATTTTTGAAAAGTTTACTATAGAAAAGGCAATTCCTGGCGTAATTAAAATTTGCGACAGTTGAAAATTATTTTTTGAATAATTTACTATAGAAAAGGCAATCCCTGGCGTAATTAAAATTTGCGACAGTAGAAAATTATTTTTTGAAAAGTTTACTATAGAAAAGGCAATCCCTGGCGCAATTAAAATTTGCGACAGTAAAAAATTATTTTTTGAATAATTTACTATAGAAAAGGCAATCCCTGGCGTAATTAAAATTTGCGACAGTTGAAAATTATTTTTTGAAAGTTTACTATAGAAAAGGCAATCCCTGGCGTAATTAAAATTTGCGACAGTTGAAAATAATTTTTTTCAAAATTTACTATAGAAAAGGCAATCCCTGGCGTAATTAAAATTTGCGACAGTAGAAAATTATTTTTTGAAAAGTTTACTATAGAAAAGGCAATCCCTGGCGTAATTAAAATTTGCGACAGTTGAAAATTATTTTTTGAATAATTTACTATAGAAAAGGCAATCCCTGGCGTAATTAAAATTTGCGACAGTTGAAAATTATTTTTTGCAAAATTTACTATAGAAAAGCCAATCCCTGGCGCACTTAAAATTTGCGACAGTTTAAAATTATTTTTTGAATAATTTACTATAGAAAAGGCAATCCCTGGCGCAATTAAAATTTGCGACAGTAGAAAATTATTTTTTGCAAAATTTACTATAGAAAAGGCAATCCCTGGCGCACTTAAAATTTGCGACAGTATAAAATTATTTTTTGAATAATTTACTATAGAAAAGGCAATCCCTGGCGTAATTAAAATTTGCGACAGTAGAAAATTATTTTTTGAATAATTTACTTTAGAAAAGGTAATCCCTGGCGTAATTAAAATTTGCGACAGTAGAAAATTATTTTTTGAATAATTTACTATATAAAAGGCAATCCCTGGCGCAATTAAAATTTGCGACAGTTGAAAATTATTTTTTGCAAAATTTACTATAGAAAAGGCAATCCCTGGCGTAATTAAAATTTGCGACAGTAGAAAATTATTTTTTGAAAAGTTTACTATAGAAAAGGCAATCCCTGGCGTAATTAAAATTTGCGACAGTTGAAAATTATTTTTTGAATAATTTACTATAGAAAAGGCAATCCCTGGCGTAATTAAAATTTGCGACAGTAGAAAATTATTTTTTGAAAAGTTTACTATAGAAAAGGCAATCCCTGGCGCAATTAAAATTTGCGACAGTAAAAAATTATTTTTTGAATAATTTACTATAGAAAAGGCAATCCCTGGCGTAATTAAAATTTGCGACAGTAGAAAATTATTTTTTGAAAAGTTTACTATAGAAAAGGCAATCCCTGGCGCAATTAAAATTTGCGACAGTAGAAAATTATTTTTTGAAAAGTTTACTATAGAAAAGGCAATCCCTGGCGCAATTAAAATTTGCGACAGTAAAAAATTATTTTTTGAATAATTTACTATAGAAAAGGCAATCCCTGGCGTAATTAAAATTTGCGACAGTTGAAGATTATTTTTTGAAAGTTTACTATAGAAAAGGCAATCCCTGGCGTAATTAAAATTTGCGACAGTTGAAAATAATTTTTTTCAAAATTTACTATAGAAAAGGCAATCCCTGGCGTAATTAAAATTTGCGACAGTAGAAAATTATTTTTTGAAAAGTTTACTATAGAAAAGGCAATCCCTGGCGTAATTAAAATTTGCGACAGTTGAAAATTATTTTTTGAATAATTTACTATAGAAAAGGCAATCCCTGGCGTAATTAAAATTTGCGACAGTTGAAAATTATTTTTTGCAAAATTTACTATAGAAATGGCAATCCCTGGCGCACTTAAAATTTGCGACAGTATAAAATTATTTTTTGAATAATTTACTATAGAAAAGGCAATCCCTGGCGCAATTAAAATTTGCGACAGTAGAAAATAATTTTTTGCAAAATTTACTTTAGAAGAGGCAATCCCTGGCGCACTTAAAATTTGCGACAGTATAAAATTATTTTTTGAATAATTTACTATAGAAAAGGCAATCCCTGGCGTAATTAAAATTTGCGACAGTAGAAAATTATTTTTTGAATAATTTACTATAGAAAAGGTAATCCCTGGCGCAATTAAAATTTGCGACAGTAGAAAATTATTTTTTGAATAATTTACTATATAAAAGGCAATCCCTGGCGCAATTAAAATTTGCGACAGTAGAAAATTATTTTTTGAATAATTTACTATAGAAAAGGCAATCCCTGGCGCAATTAAAATTTGCGACAGTTGAAAATTATTTTTTGAATAATTTACTATAGAAAAGGCAATCCCTGGCGTAATTAAAATTTGCGACAGTAGAAAATTATTTTTTGCAAAATTTACTATAGAAAAGGCAATCCCTGGCGCACTTAAAATTTGCGACAGTAAAAAATTATTTTTTGAATAATTTACTATAGAAAAGGCAATCCCTGGCGTAATTAAAATCTGCGACAGTTGAAAATTATTTTTTGAATAATTTACTATAGAAAAGGCAATCCCTGGCGCAATAAAAAATTTGCGACAGTTGAAAATTATTTTTTGAATAATTTACTATAGAAAAGGCAATCCCTGGCGTAATTAAAATTTGCGACAGTAGAAAATTATTTTTTGAAAAGTTTACTATAGAAAAGGCAATCCCTGGCGCAATTAAAATTTGCGACAGTAAAAAATTATTTTTTGAATAATTTACTATAGAAAAGGCAATCCCTGGCGTAATTAAAATTTGCGACAGTTGAAAATTATTTTTTGAATGTTTACTATAGAAAAGGCAATCCCTGGCGTAATTAAAATTTGCGACAGTTGAAAATTATTTTTTGCAAAATTTACTATAGAAAAGGCAATCCCTGGCGTAATTAAAATTTGCGACAGTAGAAAATTATTTTTTGAAAAGTTTACTATAGAAAAGGCAATCCCTGGCGTAATTAAAATTTGCGACAGTTGAAAATTATTTTTTGAATAATTTACTATAGAAAAGGCAATCCCTGGCGTTATTAAAATTTGCGACAGTAGAAAATTATTTTTTGAAAAGTTTACTATAGAAAAGGCAATCCCTGGCGCAATTAAAATTTGCGACAGTAAAAAATTATTTTTTGAATAATTTACTATAGAAAAGGCAATCCCTGGCGTAATTAAAATTTGCGACAGTTGAAAATTATTTTTTGAAAGTTTACTATAGAAAAGGCAATCCCTGGCGTAATTAAAATTTGCGACAGTTGAAAATAATTTTTTTCAAAATTTACTATAGAAAAGGCAATCCCTGGCGTAATTAAAATTTGCGACAGTAGAAAATTATTTTTTGAAAAGTTTACTATAGAAAAGGCAATCCCTGCCGTAATTAAAATTTGCGACAGTTGAAAATTATTTTTTGAATAATTTACTATAGAAAAGGCAATCCCTGGCGTAATTAAAATTTGCGACAGTTGAAAATTATTTTTTGCAAAATTTACTGTAGAAAAGGCAATCCCTGGCGCACTTAAAATTTGCGACAGTATAAAATTATTTTTTGAATAATTTACTATAGAAAAGGCAATCCCTGGCGCAATTAAAATTTGCGACAGTAGAAAATTATTTTTTGCAAAATTTACTATAGAAAAGGCAATCCCTGGCGCACTTAAAATTTGCGACAGTATAAAATTATTTTTTGAATAATTTACTATAGAAAAGGCAATCCCTGGCGTAATTAAAATTTGCGACAGTAGAAAATTATTTTTTGAATAATTTACTATAGAAAAGGTAATCCCTGGCGCAATTAAAATTTGCGACAGTAGAAAATTATTTTTTGAATAATTTACTATATAAAAGGCAATCTCTGGCGCAATTAAAATTTGCGACAGTAGAAAATTATTTTTTGAATAATTTACTATAGAAAAGGCAATCCCTGGCGTAATTAAAATTTGCGACAGTAGAAAATTATTTTTTGAATAATTTACTATAGAAAAGGCAATCCCTGGCGCAATTAAAATTTGCGACAGTATAAAATTATTTATTGAATAATTTACTGTAGAAAAGGCAATCCCTGGCGTAATTAAAATTTGCGACAGTAGAAAATTATTTTTTGAAAAATTTACTGTAGAAAAGGCAATCCCTGGCGCACTTAAAATTTGCGACAGTATAAAATTATTTTTTGAATAATTTGCTATAGAAAAAGCAATCCCTGGCGCAATTAAAATTTGCGACAGTATAAAATTATTTTTTGAATAATTTACTATAGAAAAGGCAATCCCTGGCGTAATTTAAATTTGCGACAGTAAAAAATTATTTTTTGAATAATTTACTAAAGAAAAGGCAATCCCTGGCGCCCTTAAAATTTGCGAAAGTAGAAAATTATTTCTTGAATAATTTACTATAGAAAAGGCAATCCCTGGCGCAATTAAAATTTGCGACAGTAGAAAATTATTTTTTGAATAATTTACTATAGAAAAGGCAATCCCTGGCGTAATTAAAATTTGCGACAGTAAAAAATTATTTTTTGAATAATTTACTATAGAAAAGGCAATCCCTGCCGCACTTAAAATTTGCGACAGTATAAAATTATTTTTTGAATAATTTACTATAGAAAAGGCAGTCCCTGGGAAATTTAAAATTTGCGACAGTAGAAAATTATTTTTTGAATATTTTACTATAGAAAAGGCAATCCCTGGCGTAATTAAAATTTGCGACAGTTGAGCATTATTTTTTGAATAATTTACTATAGAAAAGTCAATCCCTGGCGTAATTAAAAATTGCGACAGTAGAAAATTATTTTTTGAAAAGTTTACTATAGAAAAGGCAAACCCTGGCGTAATTAAAATTTGCGACAGTAGAAAACTATTTTTTGAATAATTTACTATAGAAAAGGCAATCCCTGGCGTAATTAAAATTTGCGACAGTAGAAAATTGTTTTTTGAATAATTTACTATAGAAAAGGCAATCCCTGGCGTAATTAAAATTTGCGACAGTTGAAAATTATTTTTTCAATAATTTACTATAGAAAAGGCAATCCCTGGCGGATTTGAAATTTGCGACAGTATAAAATTATTTTTTGAATAATTTACTATAGAAAAGGCAATCCCTGGCGTATTTAAAATTTGCGACAGTAAAAAATTATTTTTTGCAAAATTTACTATAGAAAAGGCAATCCCTGGCGTAATTAAAATTTGCGACAATATAAAATTAATATTTTGAAAAATTTACTGTAGAAAAGGCAATCCCTGGCGCAATTAAAACTTGCGATAGTAAAAAATTATTTTTTGAATAATTTACTATAGAAAAGGTAATCCCTGGCGCAGTTAAAATTTGCGATAGTAAAAAATCATTTTTTGAATAATTTACTATAGAAAAGGCAATCCCTGGCGCACTTAAAATTTGCGACAGTATAAAATTATTTTTTGAATAATTTACTATAGAAAAGGCAATCCCTGGCGTAATTAAAATTTGCGACAGTAGAAAATTATTTTTTGAATAATTTACTATAGAAAAGGTAATCCCTGGCGCAATTAAAATTTGCGACAGTAGAAAATTATTTTTTGAATAATTTACTATATAAAAGGCAATCCCTGGCGCAATTAAAATTTGCGACAGTAGAAAATTATTTTTTGAATAATTTACTATAGAAAAGGCAATCCCTGGCGCAATTAAAATTTGCGACAGTTGAAAATTATTTTTTGAATAATTTACTATAGAAAAGGCAATCCCTGGCGTAATTAAAATTTGCGACAGTAGAAAATTATTTTTTGCAAAATTTACTATAGAAAAGGCAATCCCTGGCGCACTTAAAATTTGCGACAGTAAAAAATTATTTTTTGAATAATTTACTATAGAAAAGGCAATCCCTGGCGTAATTAAAATTTGCGACAGTTGAAAATTATTTTTTGAATAATTTACTATAGAAAAGGCAATCCCTGGCGCAATAAAAAATTTGCGACAGTTGAAAATTATTTTTTGAATAATTTACTATTTTTTGAATAATTTACTATAGAAAAGGCAATCCCTGGCGTAATTAAAATTTGCGACAGTTGAAAATTATTTTTTGCAAAATTTACTATAGAAATGGCAATCCCTGGCGCACTTAAAATTTGCGACAGTATAAAATTATTTTTTGAATAATTTACTATAGAAAAGGCAATCCCTGGCGCAATTAAAATTTGCGACAGTAGAAAATAATTTTTTGCAAAATTTACTTTAGAAGAGGCAATCCCTGGCGCACTTAAAATTTGCGACAGTATAAAATTATTTTTTGAATAATTTACTATAGAAAAGGCAATCCCTGGCGTAATTAAAATTTGCGACAGTAGAAAATTATTTTTTGAATAATTTACTATAGAAAAGGTAATCCCTGGCGCAATTAAAATTTGCGACAGTAGAAAATTATTTTTTGAATAATTTACTATATAAAAGGCAATCCCTGGCGCAATTAAAATTTGCGACAGTAGAAAATTATTTTTTGAATAATTTACTATAGAAAAGGCAATCCCTGGCGCAATTAAAATTTGCGACAGTTGAAAATTATTTTTTGAATAATTTACTATAGAAAAGGCAATCCCTGGCGTAATTAAAATTTGCGACAGTAGAAAATTATTTTTTGCAAAATTTACTATAGAAAAGGCAATCCCTGGCGCACTTAAAATTTGCGACAGTAAAAAATTATTTTTTGAATAATTTACTATAGAAAAGGCAATCCCTGGCGTAATTAAAATTTGCGACAGTTGAAAATTATTTTTTGAATAATTTACTATAGAAAAGGCAATCCCTGGCGCAATAAAAAATTTGCGACAGTTGAAAATTATTTTTTGAATAATTTACTATAGAAAAGGCAATCCCTGGCGTAATTAAAATTTGCGACAGTAGAAAATTATTTTTTGAAAAGTTTACTATAGAAAAGGCAATCCCTGGCGCAATTAAAATTTGCGACAGTAAAAAATTATTTTTTGAATAATTTACTATAGAAAAGGCAATCCCTGGCGTAATTAAAATTTGCGACAGTTGAAAATTATTTTTTGAATGTTTACTATAGAAAAGGCAATCCCTGGCGTAATTAAAATTTGCGACAGTTGAAAATTATTTTTTGCAAAATTTACTATAGAAAAGGCAATCCCTGGCGTAATTAAAATTTGCGACAGTAGAAAATTATTTTTTGAAAAGTTTACTATAGAAAAGGCAATCCCTGGCGTAATTAAAATTTGCGACAGTTGAAAATTATTTTTTGAATAATTTACTATAGAAAAGGCAATCCCTGGCGTTATTAAAATTTGCGACAGTAGAAAATTATTTATTGAAAAGTTTACTATAGAAAAGGCAATCCCTGGCGCAATTAAAATTTGCGACAGTAAAAAATTATTTTTTGAATAATTTACTATAGAAAAGGCAATCCCTGGTGTAATTAAAATTTGCGACAGTTGAAAATTATTTTTTGAAAGTTTACTATAGAAAAGGCAATCCCTGGCGTAATTAAAATTTGCGACAGTTGAAAATAATTTTTTTCAAAATTTACTATAGAAAAGGCAATCCCTGGCGTAATTAAAATTTGCGACAGTAGAAAATTATTTTTTGAAAAGTTTACTATAGAAAAGGCAATCCCTGCCGTAATTAAAATTTGCGACAGTTGAAAATTATTTTTTGAATAATTTACTATAGAAAAGGCAATCCCTGGCGTAATTAAAATTTGCGACAGTTGAAAATTATTTTTTGCAAAATTTACTGTAGAAAAGGCAATCCCTGGCGCACTTAAAATTTGCGACAGTATAAAATTATTTTTTGAATAATTTACTATAGAAAAGGCAATCCCTGGCGCAATTAAAATTTGCGACAGTAGAAAATTATTTTTTGCAAAATTTACTATAGAAAAGGCAATCCCTGGCGCACTTAAAATTTGCGACAGTATAAAATTATTTTTTGAATAATTTACTATAGCAAAGGCAATCCCTGGCGTAATTAAAATTTGCTACAGTAGAAAATTATTTTTTGAATAATTTACTATAGAAAAGGTAATCCCTGGCGCAATTAAAATTTGCGACAGTAGAAAATTATTTTTTGAATAATTTACTATATAAAAGGCAATCTCTGGCGCAATTAAAATTTGCGACAGTAGAAAATTATTTTTTGAATAATTTACTATAGAAAAGGCAATCCCTGGCGTATTTAAAATTTGCGAAAGTAAAAAATTATTTTTTGAAGAATTTACTATAGAAAAGGCAATCCCTGGCGCAATTAAAATTTGCGACAGTATAAAATTATTTTTTGGATAATTTACTATATAAAAGGCAATACCTGGCGCAATTAAAATTTGCGACATTTGAAAATTATTTTTTGAATAATTTACTATAGAAAAAGCAATCCCTGGCGTAATTAAAACTTGCGATAGTAAAAAATTATTTTTTGAATAATTTACTATAGAAAAGGCAATCCCTGGCGTAATTAAAATTTGCGACAGTAGAAAATTATTTTTTGAATAATTTACTATAGAAAAGGCAATCCCTGGCGCAATTAAAATTTGCGACAGTATAAAATTATTTATTGAATAATTTACTGTAGAAAAGGCAATCCCTGGCGTAATTAAAATTTGCGACAGTAGAAAATTATTTTTTGAAAAATTTACTGTAGAAAAGGCAATCCCTGGCGCACTTAAAATTTGCGACAGTATAAAATTATTTTTTGAATAATTTGCTATAGAAAAAGCAATCCCTGGCGCAATTAAAATTTGCGACAGTATAAAATTATTTTTTGAATAATTTACTATAGAAAAGGCAATCCCTGGCGTAATTTAAATTTGCGACAGTAAAAAATTATTTTTTGAATAATTTACTAAAGAAAAGGCAATCCCTGGCGCACTTAAAATTTGCGAAAGTAGAAAATTATTTCTTGAATAATTTACTATAGAAAAGGCAATCCCTGGCGCAATTAAAATTTGCGACAGTAGAAAATTATTTTTTGAATAATTTACTATAGAAAAGGCAATCCCTGGCGTAATTAAAATTTGCGACAGTAAAAAATTATTTTTTGAATAATTTACTATAGAAAAGGCAATCCCTGCCGCACTTAAAATTTGCGACAGTATAAAATTATTTTTTGAATAATTTACTATAGAAAAGGCAGTCCCTGGGAAATTTAAAATTTGCGACAGTAGAAAATTATTTTTTGAATATTTTACTATAGAAAAGGCAATCCCTGGCTTAATTAAAATTTGCGACAGTTGAGCATTATTTTTTGAATAATTTACTATAGAAAAGGCAATCCCTGGCGTAATTAAAAATTGCGACAGTAGAAAATTATTTTTTGAAAAGTTTACTATAGAAAAGGCAAAACCTGGCGTAATTAAAATTTGCGACAGTAGAAAACTATTTTTTGAATAATTTACTATAGAAAAGGCAATCCCTGGCGTAATTAAAATTTGCGACAGTAGAAAATTGTTTTTTGAATAATTTACTATAGAAAAGGCAATCCCTGGCGTAATTAAAATTTGCGACAGTTGAAAATTATTTTTTCAATAATTTACTATAGAAAAGGCAATCCCTGGCGGATTTGAAATTTGCGACAGTATAAAATTATTTTTTGAATAATTTACTATAGAAAAGGCAATCCCTGGCGTATTTAAAATTTGCGACAGTAAAAAATTATTTTTTGCAAAATTTACTATAGAAAAGGCAATCCCTGGCGTAATTAAAATTTGCGACAATATAAAATTAATATTTTGAAAAATTTACTGTAGAAAAGGCAATCCCTGGCGCAATTAAAACTTGCGATAGTAAAAAATTATTTTTTGAATAATTTACTATAGAAAAGTCAATCCCTGGTGGATTTGAAATTTGCGACAGTTGAAAATTATTTTTTGAATAATTTACTATAGAAAAGGCAATCCCTGGCGTAATTAAAATTTGCGACAGTAAAAAATTATTTTTTGAATAATTTACTATAGAAAAGGCAATCCGTGGCGTAATTAAAATTTGCGACAGTATAAAATTATTTTTTGAATAATTTACTATAGAAAAGGCAATCCCTGGCGTAATTAAAATTTGCGACAGTATAAAATTATTTTTTGAATAATTTACTACAGAAAAGGCAATCCCTGGCGTATTTAAAATTTGCGACAGTATAAAATTATTTTTTGAATAATTTACTATAAAAAAGGCAATCCCTGGCGTAATTTAAATTTGCGACAGTAGAAAATTATTTTTTGAATAATTTACTATAGAAAAGGCAATCCCTGGCGTAATTAAAATTTGCGACAGTAAAAAATTAATATTTTGAAAAATTTACTGTAGAAAAGGCAATCCCTGGCGCAATTAAAACTCGCGATAGTAAAAAATTATTTTTTGAATAATTTACTATAGAAAAGGTAATCCCTGGCGCAGTTAAAATTTGCGATAGTAAAAAATTATTTTTTGAATAATTTACTATAGAAAAGGCAATCCCTGGCGCAATTAAAATTTGCGACAGTTGAAAATTATTTTTTGAATAATTTACTATAGAAAAGGCAATCCCTGGCGTAATTAAAATTTGCGACAGTATAAAATTATTTTTTGAATAATTTACTATAGAAAAGGCAATCCCTGGCGTAATTAAAATTTGCGACAGTAGAAAATTAGTTTTTGAATAATTTACTATAGAAAAGGCAATCCCTGGCGCACTTAAAATTTGCGACAGTAAAAAATTATTTTTTAATAATTTACTATAGAAAAGGCAATTCCTGGCGTATTTAAAATTTTCGACAGTAAAAAATTATTTTTTGAATAATTTACTATAGAAAAGGCAATCCCTGGCTATTTAAAATTTGCGACAGTAAAAAATTTTTTGAAAAATTTACTATAGAAAAGGCAATCCCTGGCGCAATTAAAATTTGCGACAGTTGAAAATTATTTTTTGAAAAATTTACTGTAGAAAAGGCAATCCCTGGCGTAATTAAAATTTGCGACAGTAGAAAATTATTTTTTGAATAATTTACTATAGAAAAGGCAATCCCTGGCGCAATTAAAATTTGCGACAGTAAAAAATTATTTTTTGAATAATTTACTATATAAAAGGCAATCCCTGGCGTAATTAAAATTTGCGACAGTTGAAAATTATTTTTTGAATAATTTTCTATAGAAAAGGCAATCCCTGGCGTAACTAAAATTTGCGACAGTAAAAAATTATTTTTTGAATAATTTACTATAGAAAAGGCAATCCCTGGCGCAATTAAAATTAGCGACAGTTGAAAATTATTTTTTGAATAATTTACTATAGAAAAGGCAATCCCTGGCGCACTTAAAATTTGCGACAGTAAAAAATTATTTTTTGAATAATTTACTATAGAAAAGGTAATCCCTGGCGTAATTAAAATTTGCGACAGTAGAAAATTATTTTTTGAATAATGTACTATAGAAAAGGCAACCCCTGGCGTAATTAAAATTTGCGACAGTAGAAAATTATTTTTTGAATAATTTACTATAGAAAAGGCAATCCCTGGGATATTTAAAATTTGCGACAGTAAAAAATTATTTTTTGAAAAATTTACTATAGAAAAGGCAATCCCTGGGATATTTAAAATTTGCGACAGTAAAAAATTATTTTTTTGCAAAATTTACTATAGAAAAGGCAATCCCTGGCGGATTTGAAATTTGCGACAGTAGAAAATTATTTTTTGAATAATTTACTATAGAAAAGGCAATCCCTGGCGCAATTAAAATTTGCGACAGTTGAAAATTATTTTTTGAATAATTTACTATAGAAAAGGCAATCCCTGGCGCAATTAAAATTTGCGACAGTTGAAAATTATTTTTTGAATAATTTACTATAGAAAAGGCAATCCCTGGGATATTTAAAATTTGCGACAGTAAAAAATTTTTTTTTGAAAAATTTACTATAGAAAAGGCAATCCCTGAGATATTTAAAATTTGCGACAGTAAAAAATTATTTTTTTGCAAAATTTACTATAGAAAAGGCAATCCCTGGCGGATTTGAAATTTGCGACAGTAGAAAATTATTTTTTGAATAATTTACTATAGAAAAGGCAATCCCTGGCGTAATTAAAATTTGCGACAGTTGAAAATTATTTTTTGAATAATATACTATAGAAAAGGCAATCCCTGGCGGATTTAAAATTTGCGACAGTTGAAAATTATTTTTTGAATAATTTACTATAGAAAAGGAAATCCCTGGCGTAATTAAAATTTGCGACAGTATAAAATAATTTTTTGAATAATTTACTATAGAAAAGGCAATCCCTGGCGTAATTAAAATTTGCGACAGTAAAAAATTATTTTTTGAATAATTTACTATAGAAAAGGCAATCCCTGGCGCAATTAAAACTTGCGATAGTAAAAAATTATTTTTTGAATAATTTACTATAGAAAAGGCAATCCCTGGCGTATTTAAAATTTGCGACAGTAAAAAATTATTTTTTGAATAATTTACTATAGAAAAGGCAATCCCTGGCGTAATTAAAATTTGCGACAGTATAAAATTATTTTTTGAATAATTTACTATAGAAAAGGCAATCCCTGGCGTAATTAAAATTTGCGACAGTATAAAATTGTTTTTTGAATAATTTACTATATAAAAGCCAATCCCTGGCGTATTTAAAATTTGCGACAGTATAAAATTATTTTTTGAATAATTTACTATAGAAAAGGCAATCCCTGGGATATTTAAAATTTGCGACAGTAGAAAATTATTTTTTGAATAATTTACTATAGAAAAGGCAATCCCTGGCGTAATTAAAATTTGCGACAGTTGAAAATTATTTTTTGAAAAATTTACTGTAGAAAAGGCAATCCCTGGCGCAATTAAAATTTGCGACAGTAGAAAATTATTTTTTGAATAATTTACTATACAAAAGGCAATCCCTGGCGTAATTAAAATTTGCGACAGTAAAAAATTATTTTTTGAATAATTTACTATAGAAAAGGCAATCCCAGGCGCACTTAAAATTTGCGACAGTAGAAAATTATTTTTTGAATAATTTATTATGGAAAGGCAATCCCTGGCGGATTTGAAATTTGCGACAGTTGAAAATAATTTTTTAATAATTTACTATAGAAAAGGCAATCCCTTGCGGATTTGAAATTTGCGACAGTTGAAAATTATTTCTTGAAAAGTTTACTATAGAAAAGGCATTCCCTGGCGTAATTAAAATTTGCGACAGTAGAAAATTATTTTTTGAATAATTTACTATAGAAAAGGCAATCCGTGGCGTAATTAAAATTTGCGATAGTAAAAAATTATTTTTTGAATAATTTACTATAGAAAAGGCAATCCCTGGCGTATTTAAAATTTGCGACAGTATAAAATTATTTTTTGAATAATTTACTATAAAAAAGGCAATCCCTGGCGTAATTAAAATTTGCGACAGTAGAAAATTATTTTTTGAATAATTTACTATAGAAAAGGCAATCCCTGGCGTAATTAAAATTTGCGACAGTAAAAAATTAATATTTTGAAAAATTTACTGTAGAAAAGGCAATCCCTGGCGCAATTAAAACTTGCGATAGTAAAAAATTATTTTTTGAATAATTTACTATAGAAAAGGTAATCCCTGGCGCAGTTAAAATTTGCGATAGTAAAAAATTATTTTTTGAATAATTTACTATAGAAAAGGCAATCCCTGGCGCAGTTAAAATTTGCGACAGTTGAAAATTATTTTTTGAATAATTTACTATAGAAAAGGCAATCCCTGGCGTAATTAAAATTTGCGACAGTATAAAATTATTTTTTGAATGATTTACTATAGAAAAGGCAATCCCTGGCGTAATTAAAATTTGCGACAGTAGAAAATTAGTTTTTGAATAATTTACTATAGAAAAGGCAATCCCTGGCGCACTTAAAATTTGCGACAGTAAAAAATTATTTTTTGAATAATTTACTATAGAAAAGGCAATTCCTGGCGTATTTAAAATTTTCGACAGTAAAAAATTATTTTTTGAATTATTTACTATAGAAAAGGCAATCCCTGGCGTATTTAAAATTTGCGACAGTAAATAATTAATTTTTGAAAAATTTACTATAGAAAAGGCAATCCCTGGCGCAATTAAAATTTGCGACAGTTGAAAATTATTTTTTGAAAAATTTACTGTAGAAAAGGCAATCCCTGGCGTAATTAAAATTTGCGACAGTAAAAAATTATTTTTTGAATAATTTACTATAGAAAAGGCAATCCGTGGCGTAATTAAAATTTGCGACAGTATAAAATTATTTTTTGAATAATTTACTATAGAAAAGGCAATCCCTGGCGTAATTAAAATTTGCGACAGTATAAAATTATTTTTTTAATAATTTACTATAGAAAAGGCAATCCCTGGCGTATTTAAAATTTGCGACAGTATAAAATTATTTTTTGAATAATTTACTATAAAAAAGGCAATCCCTGGCGTAATTAAAATTTGCGACAGTAGAAAATTATTTTTTGAATAATTTACTATAGAAAAGGCAATCCCTGGCGTAATTAAAATTTGCGACAGTAAAAAATTAATATTTTGAAAAATTTACTGTAGAAAAGGCAATCCCTGGCGCAATTAAAACTTGCGATAGTAAAAAATTATTTTTTGAATAATTTACTATAGAAAAGGTAATCCCTGGCGCAGTTAAAATTTGCGATAGTAAAAAATTATTTTTTGAATAATTTACTATAGAAAAGGCAATCCCTGGCGCAGTTAAAATTTGCGACAGTTGAAAATTATTTTTTGAATAATTTACTATAGAAAAGGCAATCCCTGGCGTAATTAAAATTTGCGACAGTATAAAATTATTTTTTGAATGATTTACTATAGAAAAGGCAATCCCTGGCGTAATTAAAATTTGCGACAGTAGAAAATTAGTTTTTGAATAATTTACTATAGAAAAGGCAATCCCTGGCGCACTTAAAATTTGCGACAGTAAAAAATTATTTTTTGAATAATTTACTATAGAAAAGGCAATTCCTGGCGTATTTAAAATTTTCGACAGTAAAAAATTATTTTTTGAATTATTTACTATAGAAAAGGCAATCCCTGGCGTATTTAAAATTTGCGACAGTAAATAATTAATTTTTGAAAAATTTACTATAGAAAAGGCAATCCCTGGCGCAATTAAAATTTGCGACAGTTGAAAATTATTTTTTGAAAAATTTACTGTAGAAAAGGCAATCCCTGGCGTAATTAAAATTTGCGACAGTAGAAAATTATTTTTTGAATAATTTACTATAGAAAAGGCAATCCCTGGCGCAATTAAAATTTGCGACAGTAAAAAAATATTTTTTGAATAATTTACTATATAAAAGGCAATCCCTGGCGTAATTAAAATTTGCGACAGTTGAAAATTATTTTTTGAATAATTTTCTATAGAAAAGGCAATCCCTGGCGTAACTAAAATTTGCGACAGTAAAAAAGTATTTTTTGAATAATTTACTATAGAAAAGGCAATCCCTGGCGCAATTAAAATTAGCGACAGTTGAAAATTATTTTTTGAATAATTTACTATAGAAAAGGCAATCCCTGGCGCACTTAAAATTTGCGACAGTAAAAAATTATTTTTTGAATAATTTACTATAGAAAAGGCAATCCCTGGCGTAATTAAAATTTGCGACAGTAGAAAATTATTTTTTGAATAATGTACTATAGAAAAGGCAACCCCTGGCGTAATTAAAATTTGCGACAGTAGAAAATTATTTTTTGAATAATTTACTATAGAAAAGGCAATCCCTGGGATATTTAAAATTTGCGACAGTAAAAAATTATTTTTTGAAAAATTTACTATAGAAAAGGCAATCCCTGGGATATTTAAAATTTGCGACAGTAAAAAATTATTTTTTTGCAAAATTTACTATAGAAAAGGCAATCCCTGGCGGATTTGAAATTTGCGACAGTAGAAAATTATTTTTTGAATAATTTACTATAGAAAAGGCAATCCCTGGCGAAATTAAAATTTGCGACAGTTGAAAATTATTTTTTGAATAATTTACTATAGAAAAGGCAATCCCTGGCGCAATTAAAATTTGCGACAGTTGACAATTATTTTTTGAATAATTTACTATAGAAAAGGCAATCCCTGGGATATTTAAAATTTGCGACAGTAAAAAATTTTTTTTTGAAAAATTTACTATAGAAAAGGCAATCCCTGAGATATTTAAAATTTGCGACAGTAAAAAATTATTGTTTTGCAAAATTTACTATAGAAAAGGCAATCCCTGGCGGATTTGAAATTTGCGACAGTAGAAAATTATTTTTTGAATAATTTACTATAGAAAAGGCAATCCCTGGCGTAATTAAAATTTGCGACAGTTGAAAATTATTTTTTGAATAATGTACTATAGAAAAGGCAATCCCTGGCGGATTTAAAATTTGCGACAGTTGAAAATTATTTTTTGAATAATTTACTATAGAAAAGGCAATCCCTGGCGTAATTAAAATTTGCGACAGTATAAAATAATTTTTTGAATAATTTACTATAGCAAAGGCAATCCCTGGCGTAATTAAAATTTGCGACAGTAAAAAATTATTTTTTGAATAATTTACTATAGAAAAGCCAATCCCTGGCGTATTTAAAATTTGCGACAGTATAAAATTATTTTTTGAATAATTTACTATAGAAAAGGCAATCCCTGGGATATTTAAAATTTGCGACAGTAGAAAATTATTTTTTGAATAATTTACTATAGAAAAGGCAATCCCTGGCGTAATTAAAATTTGCGACAGTTGAAAATTATTTTTTGAAAAATTTACTGTAGAAAAGAAAATCCCTGGCGCAATTAAAATTTGCGACAGTAGAAAATTATTTTTTGAATAATTTACTATAGAAAAGGCAATCCCTGGCGTAATTAAAATTTGCGACAGTAAAAAATTATTTTTTGAATAATTTACTATAGAAAAGGCAATCCCAGGCGCACTTAAAATTTGCGACAGTAGAAAATCATTTTTTGAATAATTTACTATAGAAAAGGCAATCCCTGGCGGATTTGAAATTTTCGACAGTTGAAAATTATTTTTTAATAATTTACTATAGAAAAGGCAATCCCTGGCGGATTTGAAATTTGCGACAGTTGAAAATTATTTTTTGAAAAGTTTACTATAGAAAAGGCAATCCCTGGCGTAATTAAAATTTGCGACAGTAGAAAATTATTTTTTGAAAAGTTTACTATAGAAAAGGCAATCCCTGGCGTAATTAAAATTTGCGACAGTAGAAAATTATTTTTTGAATAATTTACTATAGAAAAGGCAATCCCTGGCGTAATTAAAATTTGCGACAGTAGAAAATTATTTTTTGAATAATTTACTATAGAAAAGGCAATCCCTGGCGGATTTGAAATTTGCGACAGTTGAAAATTATTTTTTGAATAATTTACTATAGAAAAGGCAATCCCTGGCGTAATTAAAATTTGCGACAGTTCAAAATTATTTTTTGAATAATTTACTGTAGAAAAGGCAATCCCTGGCGCAATTAAAACTTGCGACAGTATAAAATTATTTTTTGAATAATTTACTATAGAAAAGGCAATCCCTGGCGTAATTAAAATATGCGACAGTTGAAAATTATTTTTTGCAAAATTTACTATAGAAAAGGCAATCCCTGGCGCACTTAAAATTTGCGACAGTAAAAAATTATTTTTTGAATAATTTACTATAGAAAAGGCAATCCCTGGCGCAATTAAAATTTGCGACAGTTGAAAATTATTTTTTGAATAATTTACTATAGAAAAGGCAATCCCTGGCGTAATTAAAATTTGCGACAGTTGAAAATTATTTTTTGAATAATTTACTATAGAAAAGGCAATCCCTGGCGTATTTAAAATTTGCGACAGTAAAAAATTATTTTTTGAATAATTTACTGTAGAAAAGGCAATCCCTGGCGCAATTAAAACTTGCGATAGTAAAAAATTATTTTTTGAATAATTTACTATAGAAAAGGCAATCCCTGGCGGATTTGAAATTTGCGACAGTTGAAAATTATTTTTTTGCAAAATTTACTATAGAAAAGGCAATCCCTGGCGCAATTAAAACTTGCGATAGTAAAAAATTATTTTTTGAATAATTTACTATAGAATAGGCAATCCCTGGCGGATTTGAAATTTGCGACAGTAAAAAATTATTTTTTGAATAATTTACTATAGAAAAGGCAATCACTGGCGCAATTAAAATTAGCGACAGTTGAAAATTATTTTTTGAATAATTTACTATAGAAAAGGCAATCCCTGGCGTAATTAAAATTTGCGACAGTAGAAAATTATTTTTTGAATAGTTTACTATAGAAAAGGCAATCCCTGGCGTAATTAAAATTTGCGACAGTTGAAAATTATTTTTTGCAAAATTTACTATAGAAAAGGCAATCCCTGGCGCACTTAAAATTTGCGACAGTAAAAAATTATTTTTTGAATAATTTACTATAGATAAGGCAATCCCTGGCGCAATTAAAATTTGCGACAGTTGAAAATTATTTTTTGAATAATTTACTATAGAAAAGGCAATCCCTGGCGTAATTAAAATTTGCGACAGTAGAAAATTATTTTTTGAAAAGTTTACTATAGAAAAGGCAATCCCTGGCGTAATTAAAATTTGCGACAGTTGAAAATTATTTTTTGCAAAATTTACTATAAAAAAGGCAATCCCTGGCGTAATTAAAATTTGCGACAGTAGAAAATTATTTTTTGAAAAGTTTACTATAGAAAAGGCAATCCCTGGCGCAATTATAATTTGCGACAGTTGAAAATTATTTTTTGAATAATTTACTATAGAAAAGGCAATCCCTGGCGCAATTAAAATTTGCGACAGTAGAAAATTATTTTTTGAATAATTTACTATAGAAAAGGCAATCCCTGGTGGATTTGAAATTTGCGACAGTTGAAAATTATTTTTTGAATAATTTACTATAGAAAAGGCAATCCCTGGCGGATTTGAAATTTGCGACAGTTGAAAATAATTTTTTGAAAAGTTTACTATAGAAAAGGCAATCCCTGGCGTAATTAAAATTTTCGACAGTTGAAAATTATTTTTTGCAAAATTTACTATAGAAAAGGCAATCCCTGGCGCACTTAAAATTTGCGACAGAAAAAAATTATTTTTTGAATAATTTAACATAGAAAAGGCAATCCCTGGCGCAATTAAAATTTGCGACAGTTGAAAATTATTTTTTGAATAATTTACTATAGAAAAGGCAATCCCTGGCGTAATTAAAATTTGCGACAGCAGAAAATTATTTTTTGAATAATTTACTATAGAAAAGGCAATCCCTGGCGCAATTAAAATTTGCGACAGTAAAAAATTATTTTTTTGCAAAATTTACTCTAGAAAAGGCAATCCCTGGCGGATTTAAAATTTGCGACAGTAAAAAATTATTTTTTGAATAATTTACTATAGAAAAGGCAATCCCTGGCGCAATTAAAATTTGCGAAAGTATAAAATTATTTTTTGAATAATTTACTATAGAAAATGCAATCCCTGGCGCAATTAAAATTTGCGACAGTAGAAAATTATTTTTTGCAAAATTTACTATAGAAAAGGCAATCCCTGGCGCACTTAAAATTTGCGACAGTAAAAAATTATTTTTTGAATAATTTACTATAGAAAAGGCAATCCCTGGCGCACTTAAAATTTGCGACAGTTGAAAATTATTTTTTGAATAATTTACTATAGAAAAGGCAATTCCTGGCGTAATTAAAATTTCCGACAGTAGAAAATTATTTTTTGAATAATTTACTATAGAAAAGGCAATCCCTAGCGCACTTAAAATTTGCGACAGTAAAAAATTATTTTTTGAATAATTTACTATAGAAAAGGTAATCCCTGGCGCAATTAAAATTTGCGACAGTATAAAATTATTTTTTGAATAATTTACTATAGAAAAGGCAATCCCTGGCGCAATTAAAATTTGCGACAGTAGAAAATTATTTTTTGAATAATTTACTATAGAAAAGGCAATCCCTGGCGCAATTAAAATTTGCGACAGTTGAAAATTATTTTTTGAAAAATTTACTATAGAAAAGGCAATCCCTGGCGTAATTAAAATTTGCGAAAGTATAAAATTATTTTTTGAATAATTTACTATAGAAAAGGCAATCCTGGCGCAATTAAAATTTGCGACAGTATAAAATTATTTTTTGAATAATTTACTATAGAAATGGCAATACCTGGCGTAATTAAAACTTGCGATAGTAAAAAATTATTTTTTGAATAATTTACTATAGAAAAGGCAATCCCTGGCGTAATTAAAATTTGCGACAATTGAAAATTATTTTTTGAATAATTTACTATAGAAAAGGCAATCCCTGGCGCAATTAAAATTTGGGACAGTATAAAATTATTTTTTGAATAATTTACTATAGAAAAGGCAATCCCTGGCGCAATTAAAATTTGCGACAGTTGAAAATTATTTTTTGAATAATTTACTATAGAAATGGCAATCCGTGGCGTAATTAAAATTTGCGACAGTAGAAAATTATTTTTTGTAAAATTTACTATAGAAAAGGCAATCCCTGGCGCACTTAAAATTTGCGACAGTAAAAAATAATTTTTTGAATAATTTACTATAGAAGAGGCAATCCCTGGCGCACTTAAAATTTGCGACAGTAGAAAATTATTTTTTGAATAATTTACTATAGAAAAGGCAATCCCTGTCGTATTTAAAATTTGCGACAGTAGAAAATTATTTTTTGAATAATTTACTATAGAAAAGGCAATCCCTGGCGCACTTAAAATTTGCGACAGTAAAAAATTATTTTTTGAATAATTTACTATAGAAAAGGCAATCCGTGGCGTAATTGAAATTTGCGACAGTTGAAAATTATTTTTTGAAAAATTTTCTGTAGAAAAGGCAATCCCTGGCGTAATTAAAATTTGCGACAGTAGAAAATTATTTTTTGAATAATTTACTATAGAAAAGGCAATCCCTGGCGCAATTAAAATTTGCCACAGTTGAAAATTATTTTTTGAAAAATTTACTATAGAAAAGGCAATCCCTGGCGTAATTAAAATTTGCGACAGTAGAAAATTATTTTTTGAATAATTTACTATAGAAAAGGCAATCCTGGCGCAATTAAAATTTGCGACAGTATAAAATTATTTTTTGAATAATTTACTATAGAAATGGCAATCCCTGGCGTAATTAAAACTTGCGATAGTAAAAAATTATTTTTTGAATAATTTACTATAGAAAAGGCAATCCTTGGCGTAATTAAAATTTGCGACAGTAAAAAATTATTTTTTGAATAATTTACTATAGAAAAGGCAATCCCTGGCGTAATTAAAATTTGCGACAATTGAAAATTATTTTTTGAATAATTTACTATAGAAAAGGCAATTCCTGGCGGATTTGAAATTTGCGACAGTAGAAAATTATTTTTTGAATAATTTACTATAGAAAAGGCAATCCCTGGCGTAATTAAAATTTGCGACAGTAAAAAATTATTTTTTGAATAATTTACTACAGAAAAGGCAATCCCTGGCGCAATTAAAATTTGCGACAGTAGAAAATTATTTTTTGAATAATTTACTATAGAAAAGGCAATCCCTGCCGTAATTAAAATTTGCGACAGTAGAAAATTATTTTTTGAATAATTTACTATAGAAAAGGCAATCCCTGGCGCAATTAAAATTTGTGACAGTAAAAAATTATTTTTTTGCAAAATTTACTATAGAAAAGGCAATCCCTGGCGGATTTGAAATTTGCGACAGTAGAAAATTATTTTTTGAATAATTTACTATAGAAAAGGCAATCCCTGGCGCACTTAAAATTTGCGACAGTAAAAAATTATTTTTTGAATAATTTACTATAGAAAAGGCAATCCCTGGCGTAATTAAAATTTGCGACAATAGAAAATTATTTTTTGAATAATTTACTATATAAAAGGCAATCCCTGGCGCACTTAAAATTTGCGACAGTAGAAAATTATTTTTTGAATAATTTACTATAGAAAAGGCAATCCCTGGCGCACTTAAAATTTGCGACAGTAAAAAATTATTTTTTGAATAATTTACTATAGAAAAGGCAATCCCTGGCGTAATTAAAATTTGCGACAGTTGAAAATTATTTTTTGAATAATTTACTATAGAAAAGGCAATCCCTGGCGTATTTAAAATTTGCGACAGTAAAAAATTATTTTTTGAATAATTTACTGTAGAAAAGGCAATCCCTGGCGCAATTAAAACTTGCGATAGTAAAAAATTATTTTTTGAATAATTTACTATAGAAAAGGCAATCCCTGGCGGATTTGAAATTTGCGACAGTTGAAAATTATTTTTTTGCAAAATTTACTATAGAAAAGGCAATCCCTGGCGCAATTAAAACTTGCGATAGTAAAAAATTATTTTTTGAATAATTTACTATAGAATAGGCAATCCCTGGCGGATTTGAAATTTGCGACAGTAAAAAATTATTTTTTGAATAAATTACTATAGAAAAGGCAATCACTGGCGCAATTAAAATTAGCGACAGTTGAAAATTATTTTTTGAATAATTTACTATAGAAAAGGCAATCCCTGGCGTAATTAAAATTTGCGACAGTAGAAAATTATTTTTTGAAAAGTTTACTATAGAAAAGGCAATCCCTGGCGTAATTAAAATTTGCGACAGTTGAAAATTATTTTTTGCAAAATTTACTATAGAAAAGGCAATCCCTGGCGCACTTAAAATTTGCGACAGTAAAAAATTATTTTTTGAATAATTTACTATAGATAAGGCAATCCCTGGCGCAATTAAAATTTGCGACAGTTGAAAATTATTTTTTGAATAATTTACTATAGAAAAGGCAATCCCTGGCGTAATTAAAATTTGCGACAGTAGAAAATTATTTTTTGAAAAGTTTACTATAGAAAAGGCAATCCCTGGCGTAATTAAAATTTGCGACAGTTGAAAATTATTTTTTGCAAAATTTACTATAAAAAAGGCAATCCCTGGCGTAATTAAAATTTGCGACAGTAGAAAATTATTTTTTGAAAAGTTTACTATAGAAAAGGCAATCCCTGGCGCAATTATAATTTGCGACAGTTGAAAATTATTTTTTGAATAATTTACTATAGAAAAGGCAATCCCTGGCGCAATTAAAATTTGCGACAGTAGAAAATTATTTTTTGAATAATTTACTATAGAAAAGGCAATCCCTGGCGGATTTGAAATTTGCGACAGTTGAAAATTATTTTTTGAATAATTTACTATAGAAAAGGCAATCCCTGGCGGATTTGAAATTTGCGACAGTTGAAAATAATTTTTTGAAAAGTTTACTATAGAAATGGCAATCCCTGGCGTAATTAAAATTTTCGACAGTTGAAAATTATTTTTTGCAAAATTTACTATAGAAAAGGCAATCCCTGGCGCACTTAAAATTTGCGACAGAAAAAAATTATTTTTTGAATAATTTAACATAGAAAAGGCAATCCCTGGCGCAATTAAAATTTGCGACAGTTGAAAATTATTTTTTGAATAATTTACTATAGAAAAGGCAATCCCTGGCGTAATTAAAATTTGCGACAGCAGAAAATTATTTTTTGAATAATTTACTATAGAAAAGGCAATCCCTGGCGCAATTAAAATTTGCGACAGTAAAAAATTATTTTTTTGCAAAATTTACTATAGAAAAGGCAATCCCTGGCGGATTTAAAATTTGCGACAGTAAAAAATTATTTTTTGAATAATTTACTATAGAAAAGGCAATCCCTGGCGCAATTAAAATTTGCGAAAGTATAAAATTATTTTTTGAATAATTTACTATAGAAAATGCAATCCCTGGCGCAATTAAAATTTGCGACAGTAGAAAATAATTTTTTGCAAAATTTACTATAGAAAAGGCAATCCCTGGCGCACTTAAAATTTGCGACAGTAAAAAATTATTTTTTGAATAATTTACTATAGAAAAGGCAATCCCTGGCGCACTTAAAATTTGCGACAGTTGAAAATTATTTTTTGAATAATTTACTATAGAAAAGGCAATTCCTGGCTTAATTAAAATTTGCGACAGTAGAAAATTATTTTTTGAATAATTTACTATAGAAAAGGCAATCCCTAGCGCACTTAAAATTTGCGACAGTAAAAAATTATTTTTTGAATAATTTGCTATAGAAAGGCAATCCCTGGCGCAATTAAAATTTGCGACAGTAAAAAATTATTTTTTGAATAATTTACTATAGAAAAGGCAATCCCTGGCGCAATTAAAATTTGCGACAGTATAAAATTATTTTTTGAATAATTTACTATAGAAAATGCAATCCCTGGCGCAATTAAAATTTGCGACAGTAGAAAATTATTTTTTGAATAATTTACTATAGAAAAGGCAATCCCTGGCGCAATTAAAATTTGCGACAGTTGAAAATTATTTTTTGAAAAATTTACTATAGAAAAGGCAATCCCTGGCGTAATTAAAATTTGCGAAAGTATAAAATTATTTTTTGAATAATTTACTATAGAAAAGGCAATCCTGGCGCAATTAAAATTTGCGACAGTATAAAATTATTTTTTGAATAATTTACTATAGAAATGGCAATCCCTGGCGTAATTAAAACTTGCGATAGTAAAAAATTATTTTTTGAATAATTTACTATAGAAAAGGCAATCCCTGGCGTAATTAAAATTTGCGACAATTGAAAATTATTTTTTGAATAATTTACTATAGAAAAGGCAATCCCTGGCGCAATTAAAATTTGCGACAGTATAAAATTATTTTTTGAATAATTTACTATAGAAAAGGCAATCCCTGGCGCAATTAAAATTTGCGACAGTTGAAAATTATTTTTTGAATAATTTACTATAGAAATGGCAATCCGTGGCGTAATTAAAATTTGCGACAGTAGAAAATTATTTTTTGTAAAATTTACTATAGAAAAGGCAATCCCTGGCGCACTTAAAATTTGCGACAGTAAAAAATTATTTTTTGAATAATTTACTATAGAAGAGGCAATCCCTGGCGCACTTAAAATTTGCGACAGTAGAAAATTATTTTTTGAATAATTTACTATACAAAAGGCAATCCCTGTCGTATTTAAAATTTGCGACAGTAGAAAATTATTTTTTGAATAATTTACTATAGAAAAGGCAATCCCTGGCGCACTTAAAATTTGCGACAGTAAAAAATTATTTTTTGAATAATTTACTATAGAAAAGGCAATCCGTGGCGTAATTGAAATTTGCGACAGTTGAAAATTATTTTTTGAAAAATTTTCTGTAGAAAAGGCAATCCCTGGCGTAATTAAAATTTGCGACAGTAGAAAATTATTTTTTGAATAATTTACTATAGAAAAGGCAATCCCTGGCGCAATTAAAATTTGCGACAGTAGAAAATTATTTTTTGAATAATTTACAATAGAAAAGGCAATCCCTGGCGCAATTAAAATTTGCGACAGTTGAAAATTATTTTTTGAAAAATTTACTATAGAAAAGGCAATCCCTGGCGTAATTAAAATTTGCGACAGTAGAAAATTATTTTTTGAATAATTTACTATAGAAAAGGCAATCCTGGCGCAATTAAAATTTGCGACAGTATAAAATTATTTTTTGAATAATTTACTATAGAAATGGCAATCCCTGGCGTAATTAAAACTTGCGATAGTAAAAAATTATTTTTTGAATAATTTACTATAGAAAAGGCAATCCTTGGCGTAATTAAAATTTGCGACAGTAAAAAATTATTTTTTGAATAATTTACTATAGAAAAGGCAATCCCTGGCGTAATTAAAATTTGCGACAATTGAAAATTATTTTTTGAATAATTTACTATAGAAAAGGCAATTCCTGGCGGATTTGAAATTTGCGACAGTAGAAAATTATTTTTTGAATAATTTACTATAGAAAAGGCAATCCCTGGCGTAATTAAAATTTGCGACAGTAAAAAATTATTTTTTGAATAATTTACTACAGAAAAGGCAATCCCTGGCGCAATTAAAATTTGCGACAGTAGAAAATTATTTTTTGAATAATTTACTATAGAAAAGGCAATCCCTGGCGTAATTAAAATTTGCGACAGTAGAAAATTATTTTTTGAATAATTTACTATAGAAAAGGCAATCCCTGGCGCAATTAAAATTTGTGACAGTAAAAAATTATTTTTTTGCAAAATTTACTATAGAAAAGGCAATCCCTGGCGGATTTGAAATTTGCGACAGTAGAAAATTATTTTTTGAATAATTTACTATAGAAAAGGCAATCCCTGGCGCAATTAAAATTTGCGACAGTAAAAAATTATTTTTTGAATAATTTGCTATAGAAAAGGCAATCCCTGGCGCACTTAAAATTTGCGACAGTAAAAAATTATTTTTTGAATAATTTACTATAGAAAAGGCAATCCCTGGCGTAATTAAAATTTGCGACAATAGAAAATTATTTTTTGAATAATTTACTATATAAAAGGCAATCCCTGGCGCACTTAAAATTTGCGACAGTAGAAAATTATTTTTTGAATAATTTACTATAGAAAAGGCAATCCCTGGCGCACTTAAAATTTGCGACAGTAGAAAATTATTTTTTGAATAATTTACTATAGAAAAGGCAATCCCTGGCGCAATTAAAATTTGCGACAGTAAAAAATTATTTTTTTGCAAAATTTACTATAGAAAAGGCAATCCCTGGCGGATTTGAAATTTGCGACAGTAGAAAATTATTTTTTGAATAATTTACTATAGAAAAGGCAATCCCTGGCGCAATTAAAATTTGCGACAGTATAAAATTATTTTTTGAATAATTTGCTATAGAAAAGGCAATCCCTGGCGCACTTAAAATTTGCGACAGTAAAAAATTATTTTTTGAATAATTTACTATAGAAAAGGCAATCCCTGGCGTAATTAAAATTTGCGACAGTTGAAAATTATTTTTTGAAAGTTTACTATAGAAAAGGCAATCCCTGGCGTAATTAAAATTTGCGACAGTTGAAAATAATTTTTTTCAAAATTTACTATAGAAAAGGCAATCCCTGGCGTAATTAAAATTTGCGACAGTAGAAAATTATTTTTTGAAAAGTTTACTATAGAAAAGGCAATCCCTGGCGTAATTAAAATTTGCGACATTTGAAAATTATTTTTTGAATAATTTACTATAGAAAAGGCAATCCCTGGCGTAATTAAAATTTGCGACAGTTGAAAATTATTTTTTGCAAAATTTACTATAGAAAAGGCAATCCCTGGCGCACTTAAAATTTGCGACAGTATAAAATTATTTTTTGAATAATTTACTATAGAAAAGGCAATCCCTGGCGCAATTAAAATTTGCGACAGTAGAAAATTATTTTTTGCAAAATTTACTATAGAAAAGGCAATCCCTGGCGCACTTAAAATTTGCGACAGTATAAAATTATTTTTTGAATAATTTACTATAGAAAAGGCAATCCCTGGCGCACTTAAAATTTGCGACAGTAGAAAATTATTTTTTGAATAATTTACTATAGAAATGGCAATCCCTGGCGCACTTAAAATTTGCGACAGTAAAAAATTATTTTTTGAATAATTTACTATAAAAGAGGCAATCCCTGGCGCACTTAAAATTTGCGACAGTAGAAAATTATTTTTTGAATAATTTACTATAGAAAAGGCAATCCCTGGCGTATTTAAAATTTGCGACATTAGAAAATTATTTTTTGAATGATTTACTATAGAAAAGGCAATCCCTGGCGCACTTAAAATTTGCGACAGTAAAAAATTATTTTTTGAATAATTTACTATAGAAAAGGCAATCCGTGGCGTAATTAAAATTTGCGACAGTTGAAAATTATTTTTTGAAAAATTTACTGTAGAAAAGGCAGTCCCTGGCGTAATTAAAATTTGCGACAGTTGAAAATTATTTTTTGAATAATTTACTATAGAAAAGGCAATCCCTGGCGCAATTAAAATTTGCGACAGTAGAAAATTATTTTTTGAATAATTTACTATAGAAAAGGCAATCCCTGGCGCAATTAAAATTTGCGACAGTTGAAAATTATTTTTTGAAAAATTTACTATAGAAAAGGCAATCCCTGGCGTAATTAAAATTTGCGACAGTAGAAATTTATTTTTTGAATAATTTACTATAGAAAAGGCAATCCTGGCGCAATTAAAATTTGCGACAGTATAAAATTATTTTTTGAATAATTTACTATAGAAGAGGCAATTCCTGGCGTAATTAAAACTTGCGATAGTAAAAAATTATTTTTTGAATAATTTACTATAGAAAAGGCAATCCTTGGCGTAAATAAAATTTGCGACAGTAAAAAATTATTTTTTGAATAATTTACTATAGAAAAGGCAATCCCTGGCGTAATTAAAATTTGCGACAGTAGAAAATTATTTTTTGAATAATTTACTATAGAAAAGGCAATCCCTGGCGTAATTAAAATTTGCGACAGTAGAAAATTATTTTTTGAATAATTTACTATAGAAAAGGCAATCCCTGGCGCAATTAAAATTTGCGACAGTAAAAAATTATTTTTTTGCAAAATTTACTATAGAAAAGGCAATCCCTGGCGGATTTGAAATTTGCGACAGTAGAAAATTATTTTTTGAATAATTTACTATAGAAAAGGCAATCCCTGGCGCAATTAAAATTTGCGACAGTATAAAATTATTTTTTGAATAATTTGCTATAGAAAAGGCAATCCCTGGCGCACTTAAAATTTGCGACAGTAAAAAATTATTTTTTGAATAATTTACTATAGAAAAGGCAATCCCTGGCGTAATTAAAATTTGCGACAGTTGAAAATTATTTTTTGAAAGTTTACTATAGAAAAGGCAATCCCTGGCGTAATTAAAATTTGCGACAGTTGAAAATACTTTTTTTCAAAATTTACTATAGAAAAGGCAATCCCTGGCGTAATTAAAATTTGCGACAGTAGAAAATTATTTTTTGAAAAGTTTACTATAGAAAAGGCAATCCCTGGCGTAATTAAAATTTGCGACAGTTGAAAATTATTTTTTGAATAATTTACTATAGAAAAGGCAATCCCTGGCGTAATTAAAATTTGCGACAGTTGAAAATTATTTTTTGCAAAATTTACTATAGAAAAGGCAATCCCTGGCGCACTTAAAATTTGCGACAGTATAAAATTATTTTTTGAATAATTTACTATAGAAAAGGCAATCCCTGGCGCAATTAAAATTTGCGACAGTAGAAAATTATTTTTTGCAAAATTTACTATAGAAAAGGCAATCCCTGGCGCACTTAAAATTTGCGACAGTATAAAATTATTTTTTGAATAATTTACTATAGAAAAGGCAATCCCTGGCGTAATTAAAATTTGCGACAGTAGAAAATTATTTTTTGAATAATTTACTATAGAAAAGGTAATCCCTGGCGCAATTAAAATTTGCGACAGTAGAAAATTATTTTTTGAATAATTTACTATATAAAAGGCAATCCCTGGCGCAATTAAAATTTGCGACAGTAGAAAATTATTTTTTGAATAATTTACTATAGAAAAGGCAATCCCTGGCGAAATTAAAATTTGCGACAGTTGAAAATTATTTTTTTAATAATTTACTATAGAAAAGGCAATCCCTGGCGTAATTAAAATTTGCGACAGTTGAAAATAATTTTTTTCAAAATTTACTATAGAAAAGGCAATCCCTGGCGCACTTAAAATTTGCGACAGTAGAAAATTATTTTTTGAATAATTTACTATAGAAAAAGCAATCCCTGGCGTAATTAAAATTTGCGACAGTTGAAAATTATTTTTTGAATAATTTACTATAGAAAAGGCAATCCCTGGCGTAATTAAAATTTGCGACAGTTGAAAATTATTTTTTGCAAAATTTACTATAGAAAAGGCAATCCCTGGCGCACTTAAAATTTGCGACAGTATAAAATTATTTTTTGAATAATTTACTATAGAAAAGGCAATCCCTGGCGCAATTAAAATTTGCGACAGTAGAAAATTATTTTTTGCAAAATTTACTATAGAAAAGGCAATCCCTGGCGCACTTAAAATTTGCGACAGTATAAAATTATTTTTTGAATAATTTACTATAGAAAAGGCAATCCCTGGCGTAATTAAAATTTGCGAGAGTAGAAAATTATTTTTTGAATAATTTACTATAGAAAAGGTAATCCCTGGCGCAATTAAAATTTGCGACAGTAGAAAATTATTTTTTGAATAATTTACTATATAAAAGGCAATCCCTGGCGCAATTAAAATTTGCGACAGTAGAAATTTATTTTTTGAATAATTTACTATAGAAAAGGCAATCCTGGCGCAATTAAAATTTGCGACAGTATAAAATTATTTTTTGAATAATTTACTATAGAAGAGGCAATTCCTGGCGTAATTAAAACTTGCGATATTAAAAAATTATTTTTTGAATAATTTACTATAGAAAAGGCAATCCTTGGCGTAAATAAAATTTGCGACAGTAAAAAATTATTTTTTGAATAATTTACTATAGAAAAGGCAATCCCTGGCGCACTTAAAATTTGCGACAGTAAAAAATTATTTTTTGAATAATTTACTATAGAAGAGGCAATCCCTGGCGCACTTAAAATTTGCGACAGTAGAAAATTATTTTTTGAATAATTTACTATAGAAAAGGCAATCCCTGGCGTATTTAAAATTTGCGACATTAGAAAATTATTTTTTGAATAATTTACTATAGAAAAGGCAATCCATGGCGCACTTAAAATTTGCGACAGTAAAAAATTATTTTTTGAATAATTTACTATAGAAAAGGCAATCCGTGGCGTAATTAAAATTTGCGACAGTTGAAAATTATTTTTTGAAAAATTTACTGTAGAAAAGGCAGTTCCTGGCGTAATTAAAATTTGCGACAGTTGAAAATTATTTTTTGAATAATTTACTATAGAAAAGGCAATCCCTGGCGCAATTAAAATTTGCGACAGTAGAAAATTATTTTTTGAATAATTTACTATAGAAAAGGCAATCCCTGGCGCAATTAAAATTTGCGACAGTTGAAAATTATTTTTTGAAAAATTTACTATAGAAAAGGCAATCCCTGGCGTAATTAAAATTTGCGACAGTAGAAATTTATTTTTTGAATAATTTACTATAGAAAAGGCAATCCTGGCGCAATTAAAATTTGCGACAGTATAAAATTATTTTTTGAATAATTTACTATAGAAGAGGCAATTCCTGGCGTAATTAAAACTTGCGATAGTAAAAAATTATTTTTTGAATAATTTACTATAGAAGAGGCAATTCCTGGCGTAATTAAAACTTGCGATAGTAAAAAATTATTTTTTGAATAATTTACTATAGAAAAGGCAATCCTTGGCGTAAATAAAATTTGCGACAGTAAAAAATTATTTTTTGAATAATTTACTATAGAAAAGGCAATCCCTGGCGTAATTAAAATTTGCGACAGTAGAAAATTATTTTTTGAATAATTTACTATAGAAAAGGCAATCCCTGGCGTAATTAAAATTTGCGACAGTAGAAAATTATTTTTTGAATAATTTACTATAGAAAAGGCAATCCCTGGCGCAATTAAAATTTGCGACAGTAAAAAATTATTTTTTTGCAAAATTTACTATAGAAAAGGCAATCCCTGGCGGATTTGAAATTTGCGACAGTAGAAAATTATTTTTTGAATAATTTACTATAGAAAAGGCAATCCCTGGCGCAATTAAAATTTGCGACAGTATAAAATTATTTTTTGAATAATTTGCTATAGAAAAGGCAATCCCTGGCGCACTTAAAATTTGCGACAGTAAAAAATTATTTTTTGAATAATTTACTATAGAAAAGGCAATCCCTGGCGTAATTAAAATTTGCGACAGTTGAAAATTATTTTTTGAAAGTTTACTATAGAAAAGGCAATCCCTGGCGTAATTAAAATTTGCGACAGTTGAAAATAATTTTTTTCAAAATTTACTATAGAAAAGGCAATCCCTGGCGTAATTAAAATTTGCGACAGTAGAAAATTATTTTTTGAAAAGTTTACTATAGAAAAGGCAATCCCTGGCGTAATTAAAATTTGCGACAGTTGAAAATTATTTTTTGAATAATTTACTATAGAAAAGGCAATCCCTGGCGTAATTAAAATTTGCGACAGTTGAAAATTATTTTTTGCAAAATTTACTATAGAAAAGGCAATCCCTGGCGCACTTAAAATTTGCGACAGTATAAAATTATTTTTTGAATAATTTACTATAGAAAAGGCAATCCCTGGCGCAATTAAAATTTGCGACAGTAGAAAATTATTTTTTGCAAAATTTACTATAGAAAAGGCAATCCCTGGCGCACTTAAAATTTGCGACAGTATAAAATTATTTTTTGAATAATTTACTATAGAAAAGGCAATCCCTGGCGTAATTAAAATTTGCGACAGTAGAAAATTATTTTTTGAATAATTTACTATAGAAAAGGTAATCCCTGGCGCAATTAAAATTTGCGACAGTAGAAAATTATTTTTTGAATAATTTACTATATAAAAGGCAATCCCTGGCGCAATTAAAATTTGCGACAGTAGAAAATTATTTTTTGAATAATTTACTATAGAAAAGGCAATCCCTGGCGAAATTAAAATTTGCGACAGTTGAAAATTATTTTTTTAATAATTTACTATAGAAAAGGCAATCCCTGGCGTAATTAAAATTTGCGACAGTTGAAAATAATTTTTTTCAAAATTTACTATAGAAAAGGCAATCCCTGGCGCACTTAAAATTTGCGACAGTAGAAAATTATTTTTTGAATAATTTACTATAGAAAAAGCAATCCCTGGCGTAATTAAAATTTGCGACAGTTGAAAATTATTTTTTGAATAATTTACTATAGAAAAGGCAATCCCTGGCGTAATTAAAATTTGCGACAGTTGAAAATTATTTTTTGCAAAATTTACTATAGAAAAGGCAATCCCTGGCGCACTTAAAATTTGCGACAGTATAAAATTATTTTTTGAATAATTTACTATAGAAAAGGCAATCCCTGGCGCAATTAAAATTTGCGACAGTAGAAAATTATTTTTTGCAAAATTTACTATAGAAAAGGCAATCCCTGGCGCTCTTAAAATTTGCGACAGTATAAAATTATTTTTTGAATAATTTACTATAGAAAAGGCAATCCCTGGCGTAATTAAAATTTGCGAGAGTAGAAAATTATTTTTTGAATAATTTACTATAGAAAAGGTAATCCCTGGCGCAATTAAAATTTGCGACAGTAGAAAATTATTTTTTGAATAATTTACTATATAAAAGGCAATCCCTGGCGCAATTAAAATTTGCGACAGTAGAAATTTATTTTTTGAATAATTTACTATAGAAAAGGCAATCCTGGCGCAATTAAAATTTGCGACAGTATAAAATTATTTTTTGAATAATTTACTATAGAAGAGGCAATTCCTGGCGTAATTAAAACTTGCGATAGTAAAAAATTATTTTTTGAATAATTTACTATAGAAAAGGCAATCCTTGGCGTAAATAAAATTTGCGACAGTAAAAAATTATTTTTTGAATAATTTACTATAGAAAAGGCAATCCCTGGCGCACTTAAAATTTGCGACAGTAAAAAATTATTTTTTGAATAATTTACTATAGAAGAGGCAATCCCTGGCGCACTTAAAATTTGCGACAGTAGAAAATTATTTTTTGAATAATTTACTATAGAAAAGGCAATCCCTGGCGTATTTAAAATTTGCGACATTAGAAAATTATTTTTTGAATAATTTACTATAGAAAAGGCAATCCATGGCGCACTTAAAATTTGCGACAGTAAAAAATTATTTTTTGAATAATTTACTATAGAAAAGGCAATCCGTGGCGTAATTAAAATTTGCGACAGTTGAAAATTATTTTTTGAAAAATTTACTGTAGAAAAGGCAGTCCCTGGCGTAATTAAAATTTGCGACAGTTGAAAATTATTTTTTGAATAATTTACTATAGAAAAGGCAATCCCTGGCGCAATTAAAATTTGCGACAGTAGAAAATTATTTTTTGAATAATTTACTATAGAAAAGGCAATCCCTGGCGCAATTAAAATTTGCGACAGTTGAAAATTATTTTTTGAAAAATTTACTATAGAAAAGGCAATCCCTGGCGTAATTAAAATTTGCGACAGTAGAAATTTATTTTTTGAATAATTTACTATAGAAAAGGCAATCCTGGCGCAATTAAAATTTGCGACAGTATAAAATTATTTTTTGAATAATTTACTATAGAAGAGGCAATTCCTGGCGTAATTAAAACTTGCGATAGTAAAAAATTATTTTTTGAATAATTTACTATAGAAAAGGCAATCCTTGGCGTAAATAAAATTTGCGACAGTAAAAAATTATTTTTTGAATAATTTACTATAGAAAAGGCAATCCCTGGCGTAATTAAAATTTGCGACAGTAGAAAATTATTTTTTGAATAATTTACTATAGAAAAGGCAATCCCTGGCGTAATTAAAATTTGCGACAGTAGAAAATTATTTTTTGAATAATTTACTATAGAAAAGGCAATCCCTGGCGCAATTAAAATTTGCGACAGTAAAAAATTATTTTTTTGCAAAATTTACTATAGAAAAGGCAATCCCTGGCGGATTTGAAATTTTCGACAGTAGAAAATTATTTTTTGAATAATTTACTATAGAAAAGGCAATCCCTGGCGCAATTAAAATTTGCGACAGTATAAAATTATTTTTTGAATAATTTGCTATAGAAAAGGCAATCCCTGGCGCACTTAAAATTTGCGACAGTAAAAAATTATTTTTTGAATAATTTACTATAGAAAAGGCAATCCCTGGCGTAATTAAAATTTGCGACAGTTGAAAATTATTTTTTGAAAGTTTTACTATAGAAAAGGCAATCCCTGGCGTAATTAAAATTTGCGACAGTTGAAAATAATTTTTTTCAAAATTTACTATAGAAAAGGCAATCCCTGGCGTAATTAAAATTTGCGACAGTAGAAAATTATTTTTTGAAAAGTTTACTATAGAAAAGGCAATCCCTGGCGTAATTAAAATTTGCGACAGTTGAAAATTATTTTTTGAATAATTTACTATAGAAAAGGCAATCCCTGGCGTAATTAAAATTTGCGACAGTTGAAAATTATTTTTTGCAAAATTTACTATAGAAAAGGCAATACCTGGCGCACTTAAAATTTGCGACAGTATAAAATTATTTTTTGAATAATTTACTATAGAAAAAGGCAATCCCTGGCGCAATTAAAATTTGCGACAGTAGAAAATTATTTTTTTGCAAAATTTACTATAGAAAAGGCAATCCCTGGCGCACTTAAAATTTGCGACAGTATAAAATTATTTTTTGAATAATTTACTATAGAAAAGGCAATCCCTGGCGTAATTAAAATTTGCGACAGTAGAAAATTATTTTTTGAATAATTTACTATAGAAAAGGTAATCCCCTGGCGCAATTAAAATTTGCGACAGTAGAAAATTATTTTTTGAATAATTTACTATATAAAAGGCAATCCCTGGCGCAATTAAAATTTGCGACAGTAGAAAATTATTTTTTGAATAATTTACTATAGAAAAGGCAATCCCTGGCGCAATTAAAATTTGCGACAGTTGAAAATTATTTTTTTAATAATTTACTATAGAAAAGGCAATCCCTGGCGTAATTAAAATTTGCGACAGTTGAAAATAATTTTTTTCAAAATTTACTATAGAAAAGGCAATCCCTGGCGCACTTAAAATTTGCGACAGTAGAAAATTATTTTTGAATAATTTACTATAGAAAAAGCAATCCCTGGCGTAATTAAAATTTGCGACAGTTGAAAATTATTTTTTGAATAATTTACTATAGAAAAGGCAATCCCTGGCGTAATTAAAATTTGCGACAGTTGAAAATTATTTTTTGCAAAATTTACTATAGAAAAGGCAATCCCTGGCGCACTTAAAATTTGCGACAGTATAAAATTATTTTTTGAATAATTTACTATAGAAAAGGCAATCCCTGGCGCAATTAAAATTTGCGACAGTAGAAAATTATTTTTTGCAAAATTTACTATAGAAAAGGCAATCCCTGGCGCACTTAAAATTTGCGACAGTATAAAATTATTTTTTGAATAATTTACTATAGAAAAGGCAATCCCTGGCGTAATTAAAATTTGCGAGAGTAGAAAATTATTTTTTGAATAATTTACTATAGAAAAGGTAATCCCTGGCGCAATTAAAATTTGCGAAAGTAGAAAATTATTTTTTGAATAATTTACTATATAAAAGGCAATCCCTGGCGCAATTAAAATTTGCGACAGTAGAAAATTATTTTTTGAATAATTTACTATAGAAAAGGCAATCCCTGGCGCAATTAAAACTTGCGACAGTTGAAAATTATTTTTTGAATAATTTACTATAGAAAAGGGAATCCCTGGCGTAATTAAAATTTGCGACAGTAGAAAATTATTTTTTGCAAAATTTACTATAGAAAAGGCAATCCCTGGCGCACTTAAAATTTGCGACAGTAAAAAATTATTTTTGAATAATTTACTATAGAAAAGACAATCCCTGGCGTAATTAAAATTTGCGACAGTTGAAAATTATTTTTTGAATAATGTACTATAGAAAAGGCAATCCCTGGCGCAATAAAAAATTTGCGACAGTTGAAAATTATTTTTTGAATAATTTACTATAGAAAAGGCAATCCCTGGCGTAATTAAAATTTGCGACTGTAGAAAATTATTTTTGAAAAGTTTACTATAGAAAAGGCAATCCCTGGCGCAATTAAAATTTGCGACAGTAAAAAATTATTTTTTGAATTATTTACTATAGAAAAGGCAATCCCTGGCGTAATTAAAATTTGCGACAGTTGAAAATTATTTTTTGAAAGTTTACTATAGAAAAGGCAATCCCTGGCGTAATTAAAATTTGCGACAGTGGAAAATTATTTTTGCAAAATTTACTATAGAAAAGGCAATCCCTGGCGTAATTAAAATTTGCGACAGTAGAAAATTATTTTTTGAAAAGTTTACTATAGAAAAGGCAATCCCTGGCGTAATTAAAATTTGCGACAGTTGAAAATTATTTTTTGAATAATTTACTATAGAAAAGGCAATCCCTGGCGTAATTAAAATTTGCGACAATAGAAAATTATTTATTGAAAAGATTACTATAGAAAAGGCAATCCTGGCGCAATTAAAATTTGCGACAGTAAAAAAATTATTTTTTGAATAATTTACTATAGAAAAGGCAATCCCTGGCGTAATTAAAATTTGCGACAGTTGAAAATTATTTTTTGAAAGTTTACTATAGAAAAGGCAATCCCTGGCGTAATTAAAATTTGCGACAGTTGAAAATAATTTTTTTCAAAATTTACTATAAAAAAGGCAATCCCTGGCGTAATTAAAATTTGCGACAGTAGAAAATTATTTTTTGAAAAGTTTACTATAGAAAAGGCAATCCCTGGCGTAATTAAAATTTGCGACAGTTGAAAATTATTTTTTGAATAATTTACTATAGAAAAGGCAATCCCTGGCGTAATTAAAATTTGCGACAGTTGAAAATTATTTTTTGCAAAATTTACTATAGAAAAGGCAATCCCTGGCGCACTTAAAATTTGCGACAGTATAAAATTATTTTTTGAATAATTTACTATAGAAAAGGCAATCCCTGGCGCAATTAAAATTTGCGACAGTAGAAAATTATTTTTTGCAAAATTTACTATAGAAAAGGCAATCCCTGGCGCACTTAAAATTTGCGACAGTATAAAATTATTTTTTGAATAATTTACTATAGAAAAGGCAATCCCTGGCGTAATTAAAATTTGCGACAGTAGAAAATTATTTTTGAATAATTTACTATAGAAAAGGTAATCCCTGGCGCAATTAAAATTTGCGACAGTAGAAAATTATTTTTTGAATAATTTACTATATAAAAGGCAATCCCTGGCGCAATTAAAATTTGCGACAGTTGAAAATTATTTTTTGCAAAATTTACTATAGAAAAGGCAATCCCTGGCGTAATTAAAATTTGCGACAGTAGAGACTTATTTTTTGAAAAGTTTACTATAGAAAAGGCAATCCCTGGCGTAATTAAAATTTGCGACAGTTGAAAATTATTTTTTGAATAATTTACTATAGAAGAAAAGGCAATCCCTGGCGTAATTAAAATTTGCGACAGTAGAAAATTATTTTTTGAAAAGTTTACTATAGAAAAGGCAATCCCTGGCGCAATTAAAATTTGCGACAGTAAAAAATTATTTTTTGAATAATTTACTATAGAAAAGGCAATCCCTGGCGTAATTAAAATTTGCGACAGTTGAAAATTATTTTTTGAAAGTTTACTATAGAAAAGGCAATCCCTGTCGTAATTAAAATTTGCGACAGTTGAAAATAATTTTTTTCAAAATTTACTATAGAAAAGGCAATCCCTGGCGTAATTAAAATTTGCGACAGTAGAAAATTATTTTTTGAAAAGTTTACTATAGAAAAGGCAATCCCTGGCGTAATTAAAATTTGCGACAGTTGAAAATTATTTTTTGAATAATTTGCTATAGAAAAGGCAATCCCTGGCGTAATTAAAATTTGCGACAGTTGAAAATTATTTTTTGCAAAATTTACTATAGAAAAGGCAATCCCTGGCGCACTTAAAATTTGCGACAGTATCAAATTATTTTTTGAATAATTTACTATAGAAAAGGCAATCCCTGGCGCAATTAAAATTTGCGACAGTAGAAAATTATTTTTTGCAAAATTTACTATAGAAGAGGCAATCCCTGGCGCACTTAAAATTTGCGACAGTATAAAATTATTTTTTGAATAATTTACTATAGAAAAGGCAATCCCTGGCGTAATTAAAATTTGCGACAGTAGAAAATTATATTTTGAATAATTTACTATAGAAAAGGTAATACCTGGCGCAATTAAAATTTGTGACAGTAGAAAATTATTTTTTGAATAATTTACTATATAAAAGGCAATCCCTGGCGCAATTAAAATTTGCGACAGTAGAAAATTATTTTTTGAATAATTTACTATAGAAAAGGCAATCCCTGTCGCAATTAAAATTTGCGACAGTTGAAAATTATTTTTTGAATAATTTACTATAGAAAAGGCAATCCCTGGCGTAATTAAAATTTGCGACAGTAGAAAATTATTTTTTGCAAAATTTACTATAGAAAAGGCAATCCCTGGCGCACTTAAAATTTGCGACAGTAAAAAATTATTTTTTGAATAATTTACTATAGAAAAGGCAATCCCTGGCGTAATTAAAATTTGCGACAGTTGAAAATTATTTTTTGAATAATTTACTATAGAAAAGGCAATCCCTGGCGCAATAAAAAATTTGCGACAGTTGAAAATTATTTTTTGAATAATTTACTATAGAAAAGGCAATCCCTGGCGTAATTAAAATTTGCGACAGTAGAAAATTATTTTTTGAAAAGTTTACTATAGAAAAGGCAATCCCTGGCGCAATTAAAATTTGCGACAGTTGAAAATTATTTTTTGAAAGTTTACTATAGAAAAGGCAATCCCTGGCGTAATTAAAATTTGCGACAGTTGAAAATTATTTTTTGCAAAATTGACTATAGAAAAGGCAATCCCTGGCGTAATTAAAATTTGCGACAGTAGAAAATTATTTTTTGAAAAGTTTACTATAGAAAAGGCAATCCCTGGCGTAATTAAAATTTGCGACAGTTGAAAATTATTTTTTGAATAATTTACTATAGAAAAGGCAATCCCTGGCGTTATTAAAATTTGCGACAGTAGAAAATTATTTTTTGAAAAGTTTACTATAGAAAAGGCAATCCCTGGCGCAATTAAAATTTGCGACAGTAAAAAATTATTTTTTGAATAATTTACTATAGAAAAGGCAATCCCTGGCGTAATTAAAATTTGCGACAGTTGAAAATTATTTTTTGAAAGTTTACTATAGAAAAGGCAATCCCTGGCGTAATTAAAATTTGCGACAGTTGAAAATAATTTTTTTCAAAATTTACTATAGAAAAGGCAATCCCTGGCGCACTTAAAATTTGCGACAGTATAAAATTATTTTTTGAATAATTTACTATAGAAAAGGCAATCCCTGGCGCAATTAAAATCTGCGACAGTAGAAAATTATTTTTTGCAAAATTTACTATAGAAGAGGCAATCCCTGGCGCACTTAAAATTTGCGAGAGTATAAAATTATTTTTTGAATAATTTACTATAGAAAAGGCAATCCCTGGCGTATTTAAAATTTGCGACAGTAGAAAATTATTTTTTGAATAATTTACTATAGAAAAGGTAATCCCTGGCGCAATTAAAATTTGCGACAGTAGAAAATTATTTTTTGAATAATTTACTATATAAAAGGCAATCCCTGGCGCAATTAAAATTTGCGACAGTAGAAAATTATTTTTTGAATAATTTACTATAGAAAAGGCAATCCCTGGCGCAATTAAAATTTGCGACAGTTGAAAATTATTTTTTGAATAATTTACTATAGAAAAGGCAATCCCTGGCGCAATTAAAATTTGCGACAGTAGAAAATTATTTTTTGCAAAATTTACTATAGAAAAGGCAATCCCTGGCGCACTTAAAATTTGCGACAGTAAAAAATTATTTTTTGAATAATTTACTATAGAAAAGGCAATCCCTGGCGTAATTAAAATTTGCGACAGTTGAAAATTATTTTTTGAATAATTTACTATAGAAAAGGCAATCCCTGGCGCAATAAAAAATTTGCGACAGTTGAAAATTATTTTTTGAATAATTTACTATAGAAAAGGCAATCCCTGGCGTAATTAAAATTTGCGACAGTAGAAAATTATTTTTTGAAAAGTTTACTATAGAAAAGGCAATCCCTGGCGCAATTAAAATTTGCGACAGTTGAAAATTATTTTTTGAAAGTTTACTATAGAAAAGGCAATCCCTGGCGTAATTAAAATTTGCGACAGTTGAAAATTATTTTTTGCAAAATTTACTATAGAAAAGGCAATCCCTGGCGTAATTAAAATTTGCGACAGTAGAAAATTATTTTTTGAAAAGTTTACTATAGAAAAGGCAATCCCTGGCGTAATTAAAATTTGCGACAGTTGAAAATTATTTTTTGAATAATTTACTATAGAAAAGGCAATCCCTGGCGTTATTAAAATTTGCGACAGTAGAAAATTATTTTTTGAAAAGTTTACTATAGAAAAGGCAATCCCTGGCGCAATTAAAATTTGCGACAGTAAAAAATTATTTTTTGAATAATTTACTATAGAAAAGGCAATCCCTGGCGTAATTAAAATTTGCGACAGTTGAAAATTATTTTTTGAAAGTTTACTATAGAAAAGGCAATCCCTGGCGTAATTAAAATTTGCGACAGTTGAAAATAATTTTTTTCAAAATTTACTATAGAAAAGGCAATCCCTGACGTAATTAAAATTTGCGACAGTAGAAAATTATTTTTTGAAAAGTTTACTATAGAAAAGGCAATCCCTGGCGTAATTAAAATTTGCGACAGTTGAAAATTATTTTTTGAATAATTTACTTTAGAAAAGGCAATCCCTGGCGTAATTAAAATTTGCGACAGTTGAAAATTATTTTTTGCAAAATTTACTATAGAAAAGGCAATCCCTGGCGCACTTAAAATTTGCGACAGTATAAAATTATTTTTTGAATAATTTACTATAGAAAAGGCAATCCCTGGCGCAATTAAAATTTGCGACAGTAGAAAATTATTTTTTGCAAAATTTACTATAGAAAAGGCAATCCCTGGCGCACTTAAAATTTGCGACAGTAGAAAATTATTTTTTGAAAAGTTTACTATAGAAAAGGCAATCCCTGGCGTAATTAAAATTTGCGACAGTTGAAAATTATTTTTTGAATAATTTACTTTAGAAAAGGCAATTCCTGGCGTAATTAAAATTTGCGACAGTTGAAAATTATTTTTTGCAAAATTTACTATAGAAAAGGCAATCCCTGGCGCACTTAAAATTTGCGACAGTATAAAATTATTTTTTGAATAATTTACTATAGAAAAGGCAATCCCTGGCGCAATTAAAATTTGCGACAGTAGAAAATTATTTTTTGCAAAATTTACTATAGAAAATGCAATCCCTGGCGCACTTAAAATTTGCGACAGTATAAAATTATTTTTTGAATAATTTACTATAGAAAAGGCATTCCCTGGCGTAATTAAAATTTGCGACAGTAGAAAATTATTTTTTGAATAATTTACTATAGAAAAGGTAATCCCTGGCGCAATTAAAATTTGCGAGAGTAGAAAATTATTTTTTGAATAATTTACTATATAAAAGGCAATCCCTGGCGCAATTAAAATTTGCGACAGTAGAAAATTATTTTTTTAATAATTTACTATAGAAAAGGCAATCCCTGGCGTATTTAAAATTTGCGACACTAAAAAATTATTTTTTGAAGAATTTACTATAGAAAAGGCAATCCCTGGCGCAATTAAAATTTGCGACAGTATAAAATTATTTTTTGGATAATTTACTATATAAAAGGCAATCCCTGGCGCAATTAAAATTTGCGACAGTTGAAAATTATTTTTTGAATAATTTACTATAGAAAAGGCAATCCCTGGCGTAATTAAAACTTGCGATAGTAAAAAATTATTTTTTGAATAATTTACTATAGAAAAGGCAATCCCTGGCGTAATTAAAATTTGCGACAGTAGAAAATTATTTTTTGAATAATTTACTATAGAAAAGGCAATCCCTGGCGCAATTAAAATTTGCGACAGTATAAAATTATTTATTGAATAATTTACTGTAGAAAAGGCAATCCCTGGCGTAAATAAAATTTGCGACAGTAGAAAATTATTTTTTGAAAAATTTACTGTAGAAAAGGCAATCCCTGGCGCACTTAAAATTTGCGACAGTATAAAATTATTTTTTGAATAATTTACTATAGAAAAGGCAATCCCTGGCGCAATTAAAATTTGCGACAGTATAAAATTATTTTTTGAATAATTTACTACAGAAAAGGCAATCCCTGGCGTAATTAAAATTTGCGACAGTAAAAAATTATTTTTTGAATAATTTACTAAAGAAAAAGCAATCCCTGGCGCACTTAAAATTTGCGACAGTAGAAAATTATTTTTTGAATAATTTACTATAGAAAAGGCAATCCCTGGCGCAATTAAAATTTGCGACAGTAGAAAATTATTTTTTGAATAATTTACTATAGAAAAGGCAATCCCTGGCGTAATTAAAATTTGCGACAGTAAAAAATTATTTTTTGAATAATTTACTATAGAAAAGGCAATCCCTGCCGCACTTAAAATTTGCGACAGTATAAAATTATTTTTTGAATAATTTACTATAGAAAAGGCAGTCCCTGGGATATTTAAAATTTGCGAAAGTAGAAAATTATTTTTTGAATATTTTACTATAGAAAAGGCAATCCCTGGCGTAATTAAAATTTGCGACAGTTGAGCATTATTTTTTGAATAATTTACTATAGAAAAGGCAATCCCTGGCGTAATTAAAAATTGCGACAGTAGAAAATTATTTTTGAAAAGTTTACTATAGAAAAGGCAATCCCTGGCGTAATTAAAATTTGCGAGAGTAGAAAATTATTTTTTGAATAATTTACTATAGAAAAGGCAATCCCTGGCGTAATTAAAATTTGCGACAGTAGAAAATTGTTTTTTGAATAATTTACTATAGAAAAGGCAATCCCTGGCGTAATTAAAATTTGCGACAGTTGAAAATTATTTTTTGAATAATTTACTATAGAAAACGCAATCCCTGGCGTAATTAAAAGTAATTAAAATTTGCGACAGTATAAAATTATTTTTTGAATAATTTACTATAGAAAAGGCAATCCCTGGCGTAATTAAAATTTGCGACAGTAGAAAATTAGTTTTTGAATAATTTACTATAGAAAAGGCAATCCCTGGCGCACTTAAAATTTGCGACAGTAAAAAATTATTTTTTGAATAATTTACTATAGAAAAGGCAATTCCTGGCGTATTTAAAATTTTCGACAGTAAAAAATTATTTTTTGAATAATTTACTATAGAAAAGGCAATCCCTGGCGTATTTAAAAATTGCGACAGTAAAAAATTAATTTTTGAAAAATTTACTATAGAAAAGGCAATCCCTGGCGCAATTAAAATTTGCGACAGTTGAAAATTATTTTTTGAAAAATTTACTGTAGAAAAGGCAATCCCTGGCGTAATTGAAATTTGCGACAGTAGAAAATTATTTTTTGAATAATTTACTATAGAAAAGGCAATCCCTGGCGCAATTAAAATTTGCGACAGTAAAAAATTATTTTTTGAATAATTTACTATATGAAAGGCAATCCCTGGCGTAATTAAAATTTGCGACAGTTGAAAATTATTTTTTGAATAATTTTCTATAGAAAAGGCAATCCCTGGCGCAATTAAAATTTGCGACAGTTGAAAATTATTTTTTGAAAAATTTACTGTAGAAAAGGCAATCCCTGGCGTAATTGAAATTTGCGACAGTAGAAAATTATTTTTTGAATAATTTACTATAGAAAAGGCAATCCCTGGCGCAATTAAAATTTGCGACAGTAAAAAATTATTTTTTGAATAATTTACTATAGAAAAGGCAATCCCTGGCGCAATTAAAATTTGCGACAGTAGAAAATTATTTTTTGAATAATTTACTATAGAAAAGGCAATCCCTGGCGTAACTAAAATTTGCGACAGTAAAAAATTATTTTTTGAATAATTTACTATAGAAAAGGCAATTCCTGGCGCAATTAAAATTAGCGACAGTTGAAAATTATTTTTTGAATAATTTACTATAGAAAAGGCAATCCCTGGCGCACTTAAAATTTGCGACAGTAAAAAATTATTTTTTGAATAATGTACTATAGAAAAGGCAACCCCTGGCGTAATTAAAATTTGCGACAGTAGAAAATTATTTTTTGAATAACTTACTATAGAAAAGGCAATCCCTGGGATATTTAAAATTTGCGACAGTAAAAAATTATTTTTGAAAAATTTACTATAGAAAAGGCAATCCCTGGGATATTTAAAATTTGCGACAGTAAAAAATTATTTTTTTGCAAAATTTACTATATAAAAGGCAATCCCTGGCGGATTTGAAATTTGCGACAGTAGAAAATTATTTTTTGAATAATTTACTATAGAAAAGGCAATCCCTGGCGCAATTAAAATTTGCGACAGTTGAAAATTATTTTTTGAATAATTTACTATAGAAAAGGCAATCCCTGGCGCAATTAAAATTTGCGACAGTTGAAAATTATTTTTTGAATAATTTACTATAGAAAAGGCAATCCCTGGGATATTTAAAATTTGCGACAGTAAAAAATTTTTTTTTGAAAAATTTACTATAGAAAAAGCAATCCCTGAGATATTTAAAATTTGCGACAGTAAAAAATTATTTTTTTGCAAAATTTAATATAGAAAAGGCAATCCCTGGCGGATTTGAAATTTGCGACAGTAGAAAATTATTTTTTGAATAATTTACTATAGAAAAGGCAATCCCTGGCGTAATTAAAATTTGCGACAGTTGAAAATTATTTTTTGAATAATATACTATAGAAAAGGCAATCCCTGGCGGATTTAAAATTTGCGACAGTTGAAAATTATTTTTTGAATAATTTACTATAGAAAAGGCAATCCCTGGCGTAATTAAAATTTGCGACAGTATAAAATAATTTTTTGAATAATTTACTATAGAAAAGGCAATCCCTGGCGTAATTAAAATTTGCGACAGTAAAAAATTATTTTTTGAATAATTTACTATAGAAAAGGCAATCCCTGGCGCAATTAAAACTTGCGATAGTAAAAAATTATTTTTTGAATAATTTACTATAGAAAAGGCAATCCCTGGCGTATTTAAAATTTGCGACAGTAAAAAATTATTTTTTGAATAATTAATATAGAAAAGGCAATCCCTTGCGTAATTAAAATTTGCGACAGTATAAAATTATTTTTTGAATAATTTACTATAGAAAAGGCAATCCCTGGCGTAATTAAAATTTGCGACAGTATAAAATTGTTTTTTGAATAATTTACTATAGAAAAGCCAATCCCTGGCGTATTTAAAATTTGCGACAGTATAAAATTATTTTTTGAATAATTTACTATAGAAAAGGCAATCCCTGGGATATTTAAAATTTGCGACAGTAGAAAATTATTTTTTGAATAATTTACTATAGAAAAGGCAATCCCTGGCGTAATTAAAATTTCCGACAGTTGAAAATTATTTTTGAAAAATTTACTGTAGAAAAGGCAATCCCTGGCGCAATTAAAATTTGCGACAGTAGAAAATTATTTTTTGAATAATTTACTATAGAAAAGGCAATCCCTGGCGTAATTAAAATTTGCGACAGTAAAAAATTATTTTTTGAATAATTTACTATAGAAAAGGCAATCCCAGGCGCACTTAAAATTTGCGACAGTAGAAAATTATTTTTTGAATAATTTACTATAGAAAAGGCAATCCCTGGCGGATTTGAAATTTGCGACAGTTGAAAATTATTTTTTAATAATTTACTATAGAAAAGGCAATCCCTGGCGGATTTGAAATTTGCGACAGTTGAAAATTATTTTTTGAAAAGTTTACTATAGAAAAGGCATTCCCTGGCGTAATTAAAATTTGCGACAGTAGAAAATTATTTTTTGAAAAGTTTACTATAGAAAAGGCAATCCCTGGCGTAATTAAAATTTGCGACAGTAGAAAATTATTTTTTGAATAATTTACTATAGAAAAGGCAATCCCTGGCGTAATTAAAATTTGCGATAGTAAAAAATTATTTTTTGAATAATTTACTATAGAAAAGGTAATCCCTGGCGCAGTTAAAATTTGCGACAGTAAAAAATTATTTTTTGAATAATTTACTATAGAAAAGGCAATCCCTGGCGCAATTAAAATTTGCGACAGTTGAAAATTATTTTTTGAATAATTTACTGTAGAAAAGGCAATCCCTGGCGTAATTAAAATTTGCGACAGTATAAAATTATTTTTTGAATAATTTACTATAGAAAAGGCAATCCCTGGCGTAATTAAAATTTGCGACAGTAGAAAATTAGTTTTTGAATAATTTACTATAGAAAAGGCAATCCCTGGCGCACTTAAAATTTGCGACAGTAAAAAATTATTTTTTGAATAATTTACTATATAAAAGGCAATTCCTGGCGTATTTAAAATTTTCGACAGTAAAAAATTATTTTTTGAATAATTTACTATAGAAAAGGCAATCCCTGGCGTATTTAAAATTTGCGACAGTAAAAAATTAATTTTTGAAAAATTTACTATAGAAAAGGCAATCCCTGGCCCAATTAAAATTTGCGACAGTTGAAAATTATTTTTTGAAAAATTTACTGTAGAAAAGGCAATCCCTGGCGTAATTAAAATTTGCGACAGTAGAAAATTATTTTTTGAATAATTTACTATAGAAAAGGCAATCCCTGGCGCAATTAAAATTTGCGACAGTAAAAAATTATTTTTTGAATAATTTACTATATAAAAGGCAATCCCTGGCGTAATTAAAATTTGCGACAGTTGAAAATTATTTTTTGAATAATTTTCTATAGAAAAGGCAATCCCTGGCGTAACTAAAATTTGCGACAGTAAAAAATTATTTTTTGAATAATTTACTATAGAAAAGGCAATCCCTGGCGCAATTAAAATTAGCGACAGTTGAAAATTATTTTTTGAATAATTTACTATAGAAAAGGCAATCCCTGGCGCACTTAAAATTTGCCACAGTAAAAAATTATTTTTTGAAAAGTTTACTATAGAAAAGGCAATCCCTGGCGTAATTAAAATTTGCGATAGTAAAAATTTATTTTTTGAATAATTTACTATAGAAAAGGTAATCCCTGGCGCAGTTAAAATTTGCGATAGTAAAAAATTATTTTTTGAGTAATTTACTATAGAAAAGGCAATCCCTGGCGCAATTAAAATTTGCGACAGTTGAAAATTATTTTTTGAATAATTTACTGTAGAAAAGGCAATCCCTGGCGTAATTAAAATTTGCGACAGTATAAAATTATTTTTTGAATAATTTACTATAGAAAAGGCAATCCCTGGCGTAATTAAAATTTGCGACAGTAGAAAATTAGTTTTTGAATAATTTACTATAGAAAAGGCAATCCCTGGCGCACTTAAAATTTGCGACAGTAAAAAATTATTTTTTGAATAATTTACTATATAAAAGGCAATTCCTGGCGTATTTAAAATTTTCGACAGTAAAAAATTATTTTTTGAATAATTTACTATAGAAAAGGCAATCCCTGGCGTATTTAAAATTTGCGACAGTAAAAAATTAATTTTTGAAAAATTTACTATAGAAAAGGCAATCCCTGGCCCAATTAAAATTTGCGACAGTAAAAAATTATTTTTTGAATAATTTACTATATAAAAGGCAATCCCTGGCGTAATTAAAATTTGCGACAGTTGAAAATTATTTTTTGAATAATTTTCTATAGAAAAGGCAATCCCTGGCGTAACTAAAATTTGCGACAGTAAAAAATTATTTTTTGAATAATTTACTATAGAAAAGGCAATCCCTGGCGCAATTAAAATTAGCGACAGTTGAAAATTATTTTTTGAATAATTTACTATAGAAAAGGCAATCCCTGGCGCACTTAAAATTTGCCACAGTAAAAAATTATTTTTTGAATAATTTACTATAGAAAAGGCAATCCCTGGCGTAATTAAAATTTGCGACAGTAGAAAATTATTTTTTGAATAATGTATTATAGAAAAGGCAACCCCTGGCGTAATTAAAATTTGCGACAGTAGAAAATTATTTTTTGAATAATTTACTATAGAAAAGGCAATCCCTGGGATATTTAAAATTTGCGACAGTAAAAAATTATTTTTTGAAAAATTTACTATAGAAAAGGCAATCCCTGGTATATTTAAAATTTGCGACAATAAAAAATTATTTTTTTGCAAAATTTACTATAGAAAAGGCAATCCCTGGCGGATTTGAAATTTGCGACAGTAGAAAATTATTTTTTGAATAATTTACTATAGAAAAGGCAATCCCTGGCGCAATTAAAATTTGCGACAGTTGAAAATTATTTTTTGAATATTTTACTATAGAAAAGGCAATCCCTGGCGCAATTAAAATTTGCGACAGTTGAAAATTATTTTTTGAATAATTTACTATAGAAAAGGCAATCCCTGGGATATTTAAAATTTGCGACAGTAAAAAATTTTTTTTTGAAAAATTTACTATAGAAAAGGCAATCCCTGAGATATTTAAAATTTGCGACAGTAAAAAATTATTTTTTTGCAAAATTTACTATAGAAAAGGCAATCCCTGGCGGATTTGAAATTTGCGACAGTAGAAAATTATTTTTTGAATAATTTACTATAGAAAAGGCAATCCCTGGCGTAATTAAAATTTGCGACAGTTGAAAATTATTTTTTGAATAATATACTATAGAAAAGGCAATCCCTGGCGGATTTAAAATTTGCGACAGTTGAAAATTATTTTTTGAATAATTTACTATAGAAAAGGCAATCCCTGGCGTAATTAAAATTTGCGACAGTATAAAATAATTTTTTGAATAATTTACTATAGAAAAGGCAATCCCTGGCGTAATTAAAATTTGCGACAGTAAAAAATTATTTTTTGAATAATTTACTATAGAAAAGGCAATCCCTGGCGCAATTAAAACTTGCGATATTAAAAAATTATTTTTTGAATAATTTACTATAGAAAAGGCAATCCCTGGCGTATTTAAAATTTGCGACAGTAAAAAATTATTTTTTGAATAATTTATTATAGAAAAGGCAATCCCTGGCGTAATTAAAATTTGCGACAGCATAAAATTATTTTTTGAATAATTTACTATAGAAAAGGCAATCCCTGGCGTAATTAAAATTTGCGACAGTATAAAATTGTTTTTTGAATAATTTACTATAGAAAAGCCAATCCCTGGCGTATTTAAAATTTGCGACAGTATAAAATTATTTTTTGAATAATTTACTATAGAAAAGGCAATCCCTGGGATATTTAAAATTTGCGACAGTAGAAAATTATTTTTTGAATAATTTACTATAGAAAAGGCAATCTCTGACGTAATTAAAATTTGCGACAGTTGAAAATTATTTTTTGAAAAATTTACTGTAGAAAAGGCAATCCCTGGCGCAATTAAAACTTGCGACAGTAGAAAATTATTTTTTGAATAATTTACTATAGAAAAGGCAATCCCTGGCGTAATTAAAATTTGCGACAGTTGAAAATTATTTTTTGAAAATTTACTATAGAAAAGGCAATCCCTGGCGTAATTAAAATTTGCGACAGTAGAAAATTATTTTTTGAATAATGTATTATAGAAAAGGCAACCCCTGGCGTAATTAAAATTTGCGACAGTAGAAAATTATTTTTTGAATAATTTACTATAGAAAAGGCAATCCCTGGGATATTTAAAATTTGCGACAGTAAAAAATTATTTTTTGAAAAATTTACTATAGAAAAGGCAATCCCTGGTATATTTAAAATTTGCGACAATAAAAAATTATTTTTTTGCAAAATTTACTATAGAAAAGGCAATCCCTGGCGGATTTGAAATTTGCGACAGTAGAAAATTATTTTTTGAATAATTTACTATAGAAAAGGCAATCCCTGGCGCAATTAAAATTTGCGACAGTTGAAAATTATTTTTTGAATATTTTACTATAGAAAAGGCAATCCCTGGCGCAATTAAAATTTGCGACAGTTGAAAATTATTTTTTGAATAATTTACTATAGAAAAGGCAATCCCTGGGATATTTAAAATTTGCGACAGTAAAAAATTTTTTTTTGAAAAATTTACTATAGAAAAGGCAATCCCTGAGATATTTAAAATTTGCGACAGTAAAAAATTATTTTTTTGCAAAATTTACTATAGAAAAGGCAATCCCTGGCGGATTTGAAATTTGCGACAGTAGAAAATTATTTTTTGAATAATTTACTATAGAAAAGGCAATCCCTGGCGTAATTAAAATTTGCGACAGTTGAAAATTATTTTTTGAATAATATACTATAGAAAAGGCAATCCCTGGCGGATTTAAAATTTGCGACAGTTGAAAATTATTTTTTGAATAATTTACTATAGAAAAGGCAATCCCTGGCGTAATTAAAATTTGCGACAGTATAAAATAATTTTTTGAATAATTTACTATAGAAAAGGCAATCCCTGGCGTAATTAAAATTTGCGACAGTAAAAAATTATTTTTTGAATAATTTACTATAGAAAAGGCAATCCCTGGCGCAATTAAAACTTGCGATATTAAAAAATTATTTTTTGAATAATTTACTATAGAAAAGGCAATCCCTGGCGTATTTAAAATTTGCGACAGTAAAAAATTATTTTTTGAATAATTTACTATAGAAAAGGCAATCCCTGGCGTAATTAAAATTTGCGACAGCATAAAATTATTTTTTGAATAATTTACTATAGAAAAGGCAATCCCTGGCGTAATTAAAATTTGCGACAGTATAAAATTGTTTTTTGAATAATTTACTATAGAAAAGCCAATCCCTGGCGTATTTAAAATTTGCGACAGTATAAAATTATTTTTTGAATAATTTACTATAGAAAAGGCAATCCCTGGGATATTTAAAATTTGCGACAGTAGAAAATTATTTTTTGAATAATTTACTATAGAAAAGGCAATCTCTGACGTAATTAAAATTTGCGACAGTTGAAAATTATTTTTTGAAAAATTTACTGTAGAAAAGGCAATCCCTGGCGCAATTAAAACTTGCGACAGTAGAAAATTATTTTTTGAATAATTTACTATAGAAAAGGCAATCCCTGGCGTAATTAAAATTTGCGACAGTTGAAAATTATTTTTTGAAAATTTACTATAGAAAAGGCAATCCCTGGCGTAATTAAAATTTGCGACAGTTGAAAATAATTTTTTTCAAAATTTACTATAGAAAAGGCAAACCCTGGCGTAATTAAAATTTGCGACAGTAGAAAATTATTTTTTGAAAAGTTTACTATAGAAAAGGCAATCCCTGGCGTAATTAAAATTTGCGACAGTTGAAAATTATTTTTTGAATAACTTACTATAGAAAAGGCAATCCCTGGCGTAATTAAAATTTGCGACAGTTGAAAATTATTTTTTGCAAAATTTACTATAGAAAAGGCAATCCCTGGCGCACTTAAAATTTGCGACAGTATAAAATTATTTTTTGAATAATTTACTATAGAAAAGGCAATCACTGGCGCAATTAAAATTTGCGACAGTAGAAAATTATTTTTTGCAAAATTTACTATAGAAAAGGCAATCCCTGGCGCACTTAAAATTTGCGACAGTATAAAATTATTTTTTGAATAATTTACTATAGAAAAGGCAATCCCTGGCGTAATTAAAATTTGCGACAGTAGAAAATTATTTTTTGAATAATTTACTATAGAAAAGGTAATCCCTGGCGCAATTAAAATTTGCGACAGTAGAAAATTATTTTTTGAATAATTTACTATATAAAAGGCAATCCCTGGCGCAATTAAAATTTGCGACAGTAGAAAATTATTTTTTGAATAATTTACTATAGAAAAGGCAATCCCTGGCGCAATTAAAATTTGCGACAGTTGAAAATTATTTTTTTAATAATTTACTATAGAAAAGGCAATCCCTGGCGTAATTAAAATTTGCGACAGTTGAAAATTATTTTTTGCAAAATTTACTATAGAAAAGGCAATCCCTGGCGCACTTAAAATTTGCGACAGTATAAAATTATTTTTTGAATAATTTACTATAGAAAAGGCAATCCCTGGCGCAATTAAAATTTGCGACAGTAGAAAATTATTTTTTGCAAAATTTACCATAGAAAAGGCAATCCCTGGCGCACTTAAAATTTGCGACAGTATAAAATTATTTTTTGAATAATTTACTATAGAAAAGGCAATCCCTGGCGTAATTAAAATTTGCGAGAGTAGAAAATTATTTTTTGAATAATTTACTAAAGAAAAGGTAATCCCTGGCGCAATTAAAATTTGCGACAGTAGAAAATTATTTTTTGAATAATTTACTATATAAAAGGCAATCCCTGGCGCAATTAAAATTTGCGACAGTAGAAAATTATTTTTTGAATAATTTACTATAGAAAAGGCAATCCCTGGCGCAATTAAAATTTGCGACAGTTGAAAATTATTTTTTGAATAATTTACTATAGAAAAGGCAATCCCTGGCGTAATTAAAATTTGCGACAGTAGAAAATTATTTTTTGCAAAATTTACTATAGAAAAGGCAATCCCTGGCGCACTTAAAATTTGCGACAGTAAAAAATTATTTTTTGAATAATTTACTATAGAAAAGGCAATCCCTGGCGTAATTAAAATTTGCGACAGTTGAAAATTATTTTTTGAATAATGTACTATAGAAAAGGCAATCCCTGGCGCAATAAAAAATTTGCGACAGTTGAAAATTATTTTTTGAATAATTTACTATAGAAAAGGCAATCCCTGGCGTAATTAAAATTTGCGACTGTAGAAAATTATTTTTTGAAAAGTTTACTATAGAAAAGGCAATCCCTGGCGCAATTAAAATTTGCGACAGTAAAAAATTATTTTTTGAATAATTTACTATAGAAAAGGCAATCCCTGGCGTAATTAAAATTTGCGACAGTTGAAAATTATTTTTTGAAAGTTTACTATAGAAAAGGCAATCCCTGGCGTAATTAAAATTTGCGACAGTTGAAAATTATTTTTTGCAAAATTTACTATAGAAAAGGCAATCCCTGGCGTAATTAAAATTTGCGACAGTAGAAAATTATTTTTTGAAAAGTTTACTATAGAAAAGGCAATCCCTGGCGCAATTAAAATTTGCGACAGTTGAAAATTATTTTTTGAATAATTTACTATAGAAAAGGCAATCCCTGGCGTAATTAAAATTTGCGACAGTAGAAAATTATTTTTTGAAAAGTTTACTATAGAAAAGGCAATCCCTGGCGCAATTAAAATTTGCGACAGTAATAAATTATTTTTTGAATAATTTACTATAGAAAAGGCAATCCCTGGCGTAATTAAAATTTGCGACAGTTGAAAATTATTTTTTGAAAGTTTACTATAGAAAAGGCAATCCCTGGCGTAATTAAAATTTGCGACAGTTGAAAATAATTTTTTTCAAAATTTACTATAAAAAAGGCAATCCCTGGCGTAATTAAAATTTGCGACAGTAGAAAATTATTTTTTGAAAAGTTTACTATAGAAAAGGCAATCCCTGGCGTAATTAAAATTTGCGACAGTTGAAAATTATTTTTTGAATAATTTACTATAGAAAAGGCAATCCCTGGCGTAATTAAAATTTGCGACAGTTGAAAATTATTTTTTGCAAAATTTACTATAGAAAAGGCAATCCCTGGCGCACTTAAAATTTGCGACAGTATAAAATTATTTTTTGAATAATTTACTATAGAAAAGGCAATCCCTGGCGCAATTAAAATTTGCGACAGTAGAAAATTATTTTTTGCAAAATTTACTATAGAAAAGGCAATCCCTGGCGCACTTAAAATTTGCGACAGTATAAAATTATTTTTTGAATAATTTACTATAGAAAAGGCAATCCCTGGCGTAATTAAAATTTGCGACAGTAGAAAATTATTTTTTGAATAATTTACTATAGAAAAGGTAATCCCTGGCGCAATTAAAATTTGCGACAGTAGAAAATTATTTTTTGAATAATTTACTATATAAAAGGCAATCCCTGGCGCAATTAAAATTTGCGACAGTTGAAAATTATTTTTTGCAAAATTTACTATAGAAAAGGCAATCCCTGGCGTAATTAAAATTTGCGACAGTAGAAACTTATTTTTTGAAAAGTTTACTATAGAAAAGGCAATCCCTGGCGTAATTAAAATTTGCGACAGTTGAAAATTATTTTTTGAATAATTTACTATAGAAAAGGCAATCCCAGGCGTAATTAAAATTTGCGACAGTAGAAAATTATTTTTTGAAAAGTTTACTATAGAAAAGGCAATCCCTGGCGCAATTAAAATTTGCGACAGTAAAAAATTATTTTTTGAATAATTTACTATAGAAAAGGCAATCCCTGGCGTAATTAAAATTTGCGACAGATGAAAATTATTTTTTGAAAGTTTACTATAGAAAAGGCAATCCCTGTCGTAATTAAAATTTGCGACAGTTGAAAATAATTTTTTTCAAAATTTACTATAGAAAAGGCAATCCCTGGCGTAATTAAAATTTGCGACAGTAGAAAATTATTTTTTGAAAAGTTTACTATAGAAAAGGCAATCCCTGGCGTAATTAAAATTTGCGACAGTTGAAAATTATTTTTTGAATAATTTGCTATAGAAAAGGCAATCCCTGGCGTAATTAAAATTTGCGACAGTTGAAAATTATTTTTTGCAAAATTTACTATAGAAAAGGCAATCCCTGGCGCACTTAAAATTTGCGACAGTATAAAATTATTTTTTGAATAATTTACTATAGAAAAGGCAATCCCTGGCGCAATTAAAATTTGCGACAGTAGAAAATTATTTTTTGCAAAATTTACTATAGAAGAGGCAATCCCTGGCGCACTTAAAATTTGCGACAGTATAAAATTATTTTTTGAATAATTTACTATAGAAAAGGCAATCCCTGGCGTAATTAAAATTTGCGACAGTAGAAAATTATTTTTTGAATAATTTACTAAAGAAAAGGTAATCCCTGGCGCAATTAAAATTTGCGACAGTAGAAAATTATTTTTTGAATAATTTACTATATAAAAGGCAATCCCTGGCGCAATTAAAATTTGCGACAGTAGAAAATTATTTTTTGAATAATTTACTATAGAAAAGGCAATCCCTGGCGCAATTAAAATTTGCGACAGTTGAAAATTATTTTTTGAATAATTTACTATAGAAAAGGCAATCCCTGGCGTAATTAAAATTTGCGACAGTAGAAAATTATTTTTTGCAAAATTTACTATAGAAAAGGCAATCCCTGGCGCACTTAAAATTTGCGACAGTAAAAAATTATTTTTTGAATAATTTACTATAGAAAAGGCAATCCCTGGCGTAATTAAAATTTGCGACAGTTGAAAATTATTTTTTGAATAATGTACTATAGAAAAGGAAATCCCTGGCGCAATAAAAAATTTGCGACAGTTGAAAATTATTTTTTGAATAATTTACTATAGAAAAGGCAATCCCTGGCGTAATTAAAATTTGCGACTGTAGAAAATTATTTTTTGAAAAGTTTACTATAGAAAAGGCAATCCCTGGCGCAATTAAAATTTGCGACAGTAAAAAATTATTTTTTGAATAATTTACTATAGAAAAGGCAATCCCTGGCGTAATTAAAATTTGCGACAGTTGAAAATTATTTTTTGAAAGTTTACTATAGAAAAGGCAATCCCTGGCGTAATTAAAATTTGCGACAGTTGAAAATTATTTTTTGCAAAATTTACTATAGAAAAGGCAATCCCTGGCGTAATTAAAATTTGCGACAGTAGAAAATTATTTTTTGAATAATGTACTATAGAAAAGGCAATCCCTGGCGCAATAAAAAATTTGCGACAGTTGAAAATTATTTTTTGAATAATTTACTATAGAAAAGGCAATCCCTGGCGTAATTAAAATTTGCGACTGTAGAAAATTATTTTTTGAAAAGTTTACTATAGAAAAGGCAATCCCTGGCGCAATTAAAATTTGCGACAGTAAAAAATTATTTTTTTGAATAATTTACTATAGAAAAGGCAATCCCTGGCGTAATTAAAATTTGCGACAGTTGAAAATTATTTTTTGAAAGTTTACTATAGAAAAGGCAATCCCTGGCGTAATTAAAATTTGCGACAGTTGAAAATTATTTTTTGCAAAATTTACTATAGAAAAGGCAATCCCTGGCGTAATTAAAATTTGCGACAGTAGAAAATTATTTTTTGAAAAGTTTACTATAGAAAAGGCAATCCCTGGCGCAATTAAAATTTGCGACAGTTGAAAATTATTTTTTGAATAATTTACTATAGAAAAGGCAATCCCTGGCGTAATTAAAATTTGCGACAGTAGAAAATTATTTTTTGAAAAGTTTACTATAGAAAAGGCAATCCCTGGCGCAATTAAAATTTGCGACAGTAATAAATTATTTTTTGAATAATTTACTATAGAAAAGGCAATCCCTGGCGTAATTAAAATTTGCGACAGTTGAAAATTATTTTTTGAAAGTTTACTATAGAAAAGGCAATCCCTGGCGTAATTAAAATTTGCGACAGTTGAAAATAATTTTTTTCAAAATTTACTATAAAAAAGGCAATCCCTGGCGTAATTAAAATTTGCGACAGTAGAAAATTATTTTTTGAAAAGTTTACTATAGAAAAGGCAATCCCTGGCGTAATTAAAATTTGCGACAGTTGAAAATTATTTTTTGAATAATTTACTATAGAAAAGGCAATCCCTGGCGTAATTAAAATTTGCGACAGTTGAAAATTATTTTTTGCAAAATTTACTATAGAAAAGGCAATCCCTGGCGCACTTAAAATTTGCGACAGTATAAAATTATTTTTTGAATAATTTACTATAGAAAAGGCAATCCCTGGCGCAATTAAAATTTGCGACAGTAGAAAATTATTTTTTGCAAAATTTACTATAGAAAAGGCAATCCCTGGCGCACTTAAAATTTGCGACAGTATAAAATTATTTTTTGAATAATTTACTATAGAAAAGGCAATCCCTGGCGTAATTAAAATTTGCGACAGTAGAAAATTATTTTTTGAATAATTTACTATAGAAAAGGTAATCCCTGGCGCAATTAAAATTTGCGACAGTAGAAAATTATTTTTTGAATAATTTACTATATAAAAGGCAATCCCTGGCGCAATTAAAATTTGCGACAGTTGAAAATTATTTTTTGCAAAATTTACTATAGAAAAGGCAATCCCTGGCGTAATTAAAATTTGCGACAGTAGAAACTTATTTTTTGAAAAGTTTACTATAGAAAAGGCAATCCCTGGCGTAATTAAAATTTGCGACAGTTGAAAATTATTTTTTGAATAATTTACTATAGAAAAGGCAATCCCAGGCGTAATTAAAATTTGCGACAGTAGAAAATTATTTTTTGAAAAGTTTACTATAGAAAAGGCAATCCCTGGCGCAATTAAAATTTGCGACAGTAAAAAATTATTTTTTGAATAATTTACTATAGAAAAGGCAATCCCTGGCGTAATTAAAATTTGCGACAGATGAAAATTATTTTTTGAAAGTTTACTATAGAAAAGGCAATCCCTGTCGTAATTAAAATTTGCGACAGTTGAAAATAATTTTTTTCAAAATTTACTATAGAAAAGGCAATCCCTGGCGTAATTAAAATTTGCGACAGTAGAAAATTATTTTTTGAAAAGTTTACTATAGAAAAGGCAATCCCTGGCGTAATTAAAATTTGCGACAGTTGAAAATTATTTTTTGAATAATTTGCTATAGAAAAGGCAATCCCTGGCGTAATTAAAATTTGCGACAGTTGAAAATTATTTTTTGCAAAATTTACTATAGAAAAGGCAATCCCTGGCGCACTTAAAATTTGCGACAGTATAAAATTATTTTTTGAATAATTTACTATAGAAAAGGCAATCCCTGGCGCAATTAAAATTTGCGACAGTAGAAAATTATTTTTTGCAAAATTTACTATAGAAGAGGCAATCCCTGGCGCACTTAAAATTTGCGACAGTATAAAATTATTTTTTGAATAATTTACTATAGAAAAGGCAATCCCTGGCGTAATTAAAATTTGCGACAGTAGAAAATTATTTTTTGAATAATTTACTATAGAAAAGGTAATACCTGGCGCAATTAAAATTTGTGACAGTAGAAAATTATTTTTTGAATAATTTACTATATAAAAGGCAATCCCTGGCGCAATTAAAATTTGCGACAGTAGAAAATTATTTTTTGAATAATTTACTATAGAAAAGGCAATCCCTGTCGCAATTAAAATTTGCGACAGTTGAAAATTATTTTTTGAATAATTTACTATAGAAAAGGCAATCCCTGGCGTAATTAAAATTTGCGACAGTTGAAAATTATTTTTTGAAAGTTTACTATAGAAAAGGCAATCCCTGGCGTAATTAAAATTTGCGACAGTTGAAAATAATTTTTTTCAAAATTTACTATAAAAAAGGCAATCCCTGGCGTAATTAAAATTTGCGACAGTAGAAAATTATTTTTTGAAAAGTTTACTATAGAAAAGGCAATCCCTGGCGTAATTAAAATTTGCGACAGTTGAAAATTATTTTTTGAATAATTTACTATAGAAAAGGCAATCCCTGGCGTAATTAAAATTTGCGACAGTTGAAAATTATTTTTTGCAAAATTTACTATAGAAAAGGCAATCCCTGGCGCACTTAAAATTTGCGACAGTATAAAATTATTTTTTGAATAATTTACTATAGAAAAGGCAATCCCTGGCGCAATTAAAATTTGCGACAGTAGAAAATTATTTTTTGCAAAATTTACTATAGAAAAGGCAATCCCTGGCGCACTTAAAATTTGCGACAGTATAAAATTATTTTTTGAATAATTTACTATAGAAAAGGCAATCCCTGGCGTAATTAAAATTTGCGACAGTAGAAAATTATTTTTTGAATAATTTACTATAGAAAAGGTAATCCCTGGCGCAATTAAAATTTGCGACAGTAGAAAATTATTTTTTGAATAATTTACTATATAAAAGGCAATCCCTGGCGCAATTAAAATTTGCGACAGTTGAAAATTATTTTTTGCAAAATTTACTATAGAAAAGGCAATCCCTGGCGTAATTAAAATTTGCGACAGTAGAAACTTATTTTTTGAAAAGTTTACTATAGAAAAGGCAATCCCTGGCGTAATTAAAATTTGCGACAGTTGAAAATTATTTTTTGAATAATTTACTATAGAAAAGGCAATCCCAGGCGTAATTAAAATTTGCGACAGTAGAAAATTATTTTTTGAAAAGTTTACTATAGAAAAGGCAATCCCTGGCGCAATTAAAATTTGCGACAGTAAAAAATTATTTTTTGAATAATTTACTATAGAAAAGGCAATCCCTGGCGTAATTAAAATTTGCGACAGATGAAAATTATTTTTTGAAAGTTTACTATAGAAAAGGCAATCCCTGTCGTAATTAAAATTTGCGACAGTTGAAAATAATTTTTTTCAAAATTTACTATAGAAAAGGCAATCCCTGGCGTAATTAAAATTTGCGACAGTAGAAAATTATTTTTTGAAAAGTTTACTATAGAAAAGGCAATCCCTGGCGTAATTAAAATTTGCGACAGTTGAAAATTATTTTTTGAATAATTTGCTATAGAAAAGGCAATCCCTGGCGTAATTAAAATTTGCGACAGTTGAAAATTATTTTTTGCAAAATTTACTATAGAAAAGGCAATCCCTGGCGCACTTAAAATTTGCGACAGTATAAAATTATTTTTTGAATAATTTACTATAGAAAAGGCAATCCCTGGCGCAATTAAAATTTGCGACAGTAGAAAATTATTTTTTGCAAAATTTACTATAGAAGAGGCAATCCCTGGCGCACTTAAAATTTGCGACAGTATAAAATTATTTTTTGAATAATTTACTATAGAAAAGGCAATCCCTGGCGTAATTAAAATTTGCGACAGTAGAAAATTATTTTTTGAATAATTTACTATAGAAAAGGTAATACCTGGCGCAATTAAAATTTGTGACAGTAGAAAATTATTTTTTGAATAATTTACTATATAAAAGGCAATCCCTGGCGCAATTAAAATTTGCGACAGTAGAAAATTATTTTTTGAATAATTTACTATAGAAAAGGCAATCCCTGTCGCAATTAAAATTTGCGACAGTTGAAAATTATTTTTTGAATAATTTACTATAGAAAAGGCAATCCCTGGCGTAATTAAAATTTGCGACAGTAGAAAATTATTTTTTGCAAAATTTACTATAGAAAAGGCAATCCCTGGCGCACTTAAAATTTGCGACAGTAAAAAATTATTTTTTGAATAATTTACTATAGAAAAGGCAATCCCTGGCGTAATTAAAATTTGCGACAGTTGAAAATTATTTTTTGAATAAGTTACTATAGAAAAGGCAATCCCTGGCGCAATAAAAAATTTGCGACAGTTGAAAATTATTTTTTGAATAATTTACTATAGAAAAGGCAATCCCTGGCGTAATTAAAATTTGCGACAGTAGAAAATTATTTTTTGAAAAGTTTACTATAGAAAAGGCAATCCCTGGCGCAATTAAAATTTGCGACAGTTGAAAATTATTTTTTGAAAGTTTACTACAGAAAAGGCAATCCCTGGCGTAATTAAAATTTGCGACAGTTGAAAATTATTTTTTGCAAAATTTACTATAGAAAAGGCAATCCCTGGCGTAATTAAAATTTGCGACAGTAGAAAATTATTTTTTGAAAAGTTTACTATAGAAAAGGCAATCCCTGGCGTAATTAAAATTTGCGACAGTTGAAAATTATTTTTTGAATAATTTACTATAGAAAAGGCAATCCCTGGCGTTATTAAAATTTGCGACAGTAGAAAATTATTTTTTGAAAAGTTTACTATAGAAAAGGCAATCCCTGGCGCAATTAAAATTTGCGACAGTAAAAAATTATTTTTTGAATAATTTACTATAGAAAAGGCAATCCCTGGCGTAATTAAAATTTGCGACAGTTGAAAATTATTTTTTGAAAGTTTACTATAGAAAAGGCAATCCCTGGCGTAATTAAAATTTGCGACAGTTGAAAATAATTTTTTTCAAAATTTACTATAGAAAAGGCAATCCCTGGCGCACTTAAAATTTGCGACAGTATAAAATTATTTTTTGAATAATTTACTATAGAAAAGGCAATCCCTGGCGCAATTAAAATCTGCGACAGTAGAAAATTATTTTTTGCAAAATTTACTATAGAAGAGGCAATCCCTGGCGCACTTAAAATTTGCGACAGTATAAAATTATTTTTTGAATAATTTACTATAGAAAAGGCAATCCCTGGCGTATTTAAAATTTGCGACAGTAGAAAATTATTTTTTGAATAATTTACTATAGAAAAGGTAATCCCTGGCGCAATTAAAATTTGCGACAGTAGAAAATTATTTTTTGAATAATTTACTATATAAAAGGCAATCCCTGGCGCAATTAAAATTTGCGACAGTAGAAAATTATTTTTTGAATAATTTACTATAGAAAAGGCAATCCCTGGCGCAATTAAAATTTGCGACAGTTGAAAATTATTTTTTGAATAATTTACTATAGAAAAGGCAATCCCTGGCGCAATTAAAATTTGCGACAGTAGAAAATTATTTTTTGCAAAATTTACTATAGAAAAGGCAATCCCTGGCGCACTTAAAATTTGCGACAGTAAAAAATTATTTTTTGAATAATTTACTATAGAAAAGGCAATCCCTGGCGTAATTAAAATTTGCGACAGTTGAAAATTATTTTTTGAATAATTTACTATAGAAAAGGCAATCCCTGGCGCAATAAAAAATTTGCGACAGTTGAAAATTATTTTTTGAATAATTTACTATAGAAAAGGCAATCCCTGGCGTAATTAAAATTTGCGACAGTAGAAAATTATTTTTTGAAAAGTTTACTATAGAAAAGGCAATCCCTGGCGCAATTAAAATTTGCGACAGTTGAAAATTATTTTTTGAAAGTTTACTATAGAAAAGGCAATCCCTGGCGTAATTAAAATTTGCGACAGTTGAAAATTATTTTTTGCAAAATTTACTATAGAAAAGGCAATCCCTGGCGTAATTAAAATTTGCGACAGTAGAAAATTATTTTTTGAAAAGTTTACTATAGAAAAGGCAATCCCTGGCGTAATTAAAATTTGCGACAGTTGAAAATTATTTTTTGAATAATTTACTATAGAAAAGGCAATCCCTGGCGTTATTAAAATTTGCGACAGTAGAAAATTATTTTTTGAAAAGTTTACTATAGAAAAGGCAATCCCTGGCGCAATTAAAATTTGCGACAGTAAAAAATTATTTTTTGAATAATTTACTATAGAAAAGGCAATCCCTGGCGTAATTAAAATTTGCGACAGTTGAAAATTATTTTTTGAAAGTTTACTATAGAAAAGGCAATCCCTGGCGTAATTAAAATTTGCGACAGTTGAAAATAATTTTTTTCAAAATTTACTATAGAAAAGGCAATCCCTGACGTAATTAAAATTTGCGACAGTAGAAAATTATTTTTTGAAAAGTTTACTATAGAAAAGGCAATCCCTGGCGTAATTAAAATTTGCGACAGTTGAAAATTATTTTTTGAATAATTTACTTTAGAAAAGGCAATCCCTGGCGTAATTAAAATTTGCGACAGTTGAAAATTATTTTTTGCAAAATTTACTATAGAAAAGGCAATCCCTGGCGCACTTAAAATTTGCGACAGTATAAAATTATTTTTTGAATAATTTACTATAGAAAAGGCAATCCCTGGCGCAATTAAAATTTGCGACAGTAGAAAATTATTTTTTGCAAAATTTACTATAGAAAAGGCAATCCCTGGCGCACTTAAAATTTGCGACAGTAGAAAATTATTTTTTGAAAAGTTTACTATAGAAAACGCAATCCCTGGCGTAATTAAAATTTGCGACAGTTGAAAATTATTTTTTGAATAATTTACTTTAGAAAAGGCAATCCCTGGCGTAATTAAAATTTGCGACAGTTGAAAATTATTTTTTGCAAAATTTACTATAGAAAAGGCAATCCCTGGCGCACTTAAAATTTGCGACAGTATAAAATTATTTTTTGAATAATTTACTATAGAAAAGGCAATCCCTGGCCCAATTAAAATTTGCGACAGTAGAAAATTATTTTTTGCAAAATTTACTATAGAAAAGGCAATCCCTGGCGCACTTAAAATTTGCGACAGTATAAAATTATTTTTTGAATAATTTACTATAGAAAAGGCAATCCCTGGCGTAATTAAAATTTGCGACAGTAGAAAATTATTTTTTGAATAATTTACTATAGAAAAGGTAATCCCTGGCGCAATTAAAATTTGCGACAGTAGAAAATTATTTTTTGAATAATTTACTATATAAAAGGCAATCCCTGGCGCAATTAAAATTTGCGACAGTAGAAAATTATTTTTTGAATAATTTACTATAGAAAAGGCAATCCCTGGCGTATTTAAAATTTGTGACAGTAAAAAATTATTTTTTGAAGAATTTACTATAGAAAAGGCAATCCCTGGCGCAATTAAAATTTGCGACAGTATAAAATTATTTTTTGGATAATTTACTATATAAAAGGCAATCCCTGGCGCAATTAAAATTTGCGACAGTTGAAAATTATTTTTTGAATAATTTACTATAGAAAAGGCAATCCCTGGCGTAATTAAAACTTGCGATAGTAAAAAATTATTTTTTGAATAATTTACTATAGAAAAGGCAATCCCTGGCGTAATTAAAATTTGCGACAGTAGAAAATTATTTTTTGAATAATTTACTATAGAAAAGGCAATCCCTGGCGCAATTAAAATTTGCGACAGTATAAAATTATTTATTGAATAATTTACTGTAGAAAAGGCAATCCCTGGCGTAATTAAAATTTGCGACAGTAGAAAATTATTTTTTGAAAAATTTACTGTAGAAAAGGCAATCCCTGGCGCACTTAAAATTTGCGACAGTATAAAATTATTTTTTGAATAATTTACTATAGAAAAGGCAATCCCTGGCGCAATTAAAATTTGCGACAGTATAAAATTATTTTTTGAATAATTTACTACAGAAAAGGCAATCCCTGGCGTAATTAAAATTTGCGACAGTAAAAAATTATTTTTTGAATAATTTACTAAAGAAAAAGCAATCCCTGGCGCACTTAAAATTTGCGACAGTAGAAAATTATTTTTTGAATAATTTACTATAGAAAAGGCAATCCCTGGCGCAATTAAAATTTGCGACAGTAGAAAATTATTTTTTGAATAATTTACTATAGAAAAGGCAATCCCTGGCGTAATTAAAATTTGCGACAGTAAAAAATTATTTTTTGAATAATTTACTATAGAAAAGGCAATCCCTGCCGCACTTAAAATTTGCGACAGTATAAAATTATTTTTTGAATAATTTACTATAGAAAAGGCAGTCCCTGGGATATTTAAAATTTGCGACAGTAGAAAATTATTTTTTGAATATTTTACTATAGAAAAGGCAATCCCTGGCGTAATTAAAATTTGCGACAGTTGAGCATTATTTTTTGAATAATTTACTATAGAAAAGGCAATCCCTGGCGTAATTAAAAATTGCGACAGTAGAAAATTATTTTTTGAAAAGTTTACTATAGAAAAGGCAATCCCTGGCGTAATTAAAATTTGCGAGAGTAGAAAATTATTTTTTGAATAATTTACTATAGAAAAGGCAATCCCTGGCGTAATTAAAATTTGCGACAGTAGAAAATTGTTTTTTGAATAATTTACTATAGAAAAGGCAATCCCTGGCGTAATTAAAATTTGCGACAGTTGAAAATTATTTTTTGAATAATTTACTATAGAAAACGCAATCCCTGGCGTAATTAAAAGTAATTAAAATTTGCGACAGTATAAAATTATTTTTTGAATAATTTACTATAGAAAAGGCAATCCCTGGCGTAATTAAAATTTGCGACAGTAGAAAATTAGTTTTTGAATAATTTACTATAGAAAAGGCAATCCCTGGCGCACTTAAAATTTGCGACAGTAAAAAATTATTTTTTGAATAATTTACTATAGAAAAGGCAATTCCTGGCGTATTTAAAATTTTCGACAGTAAAAAATTATTTTTTGAATAATTTACTATAGAAAAGGCAATTCCTGGCGCAATTAAAATTAGCGACAGTTTAAAATTATTTTTTGAATAATTTACTATAGAAAAGGCAATCCCTGGCGCACTTAAAATTTGCGACAGTAAAAAATTATTTTTTGAATAATTTACTATAGAAAAGGCAATCCCTGGCGTAATTAAAATTTGCGACAGTAGAAAATTATTTTTTGAATAATGTACTATAGAAAAGGCAACCCCTGGCGTAATTAAAATTTGCGACAGTAGAAAATTATTTTTTGAATAACTTACTATAGAAAAGGCAATCCCTGGGATATTTAAAATTTGCGACAGTAAAAAATTATTTTTTGAAAAATTTACTATAGAAAAGGCAATCCCTGGGATATTTAAAATTTGCGACAGTAAAAAATTATTTTTTTGCAAAATTTACTATATAAAAGGCAATCCCTGGCGGATTTGAAATTTGCGACAGTAGAAAATTATTTTTTGAATAATTTACTATAGAAAAGGCAATCCCTGGCGCAATTAAAATTTGCGACAGTTGAAAATTATTTTTTGAATAATTTACTATAGAAAAGGCAATCCCTGGCGCAATTAAAATTTGCGACAGTTGAAAATTATTTTTTGAATAATTTACTATAGAAAAGGCAATCCCTGGGATATTTAAAATTTGCGACAGTAAAAAATTTTTTTTTGAAAAATTTACTATAGAAAAAGCAATCCCTGAGATATTTAAAATTTGCGACAGTAAAAAATTATTTTTTTGCAAAATTTAATATAGAAAAGGCAATCCCTGGCGGATTTGAAATTTGCGACAGTAGAAAATTATTTTTTGAATAATTTACTATAGAAAAGGCAATCCCTGGCGTAATTAAAATTTGCGACAGTTGAAAATTATTTTTTGAATAATATACTATAGAAAAGGCAATCCCTGGCGGATTTAAAATTTGCGACAGTTGAAAATTATTTTTTGAATAATTTACTATAGAAAAGGCAATCCCTGGCGTAATTAAAATTTGCGACAGTATAAAATAATTTTTTGAATAATTTACTATAGAAAAGGCAATCCCTGGCGTAATTAAAATTTGCGACAGTAAAAAATTATTTTTTGAATAATTTACTATAGAAAAGGCAATCCCTGGCGCAATTAAAACTTGCGATAGTAAAAAATTATTTTTTGAATAATTTACTATAGAAAAGGCAATCCCTGGCGTATTTAAAATTTGCGACAGTAAAAAAATTATTTTTTGAATAATTAATATAGAAAAGGCAATCCCTTGCGTAATTAAAATTTGCGACAGTATAAAATTATTTTTTGAATAATTTACTATAGAAAAGGCAATCCCTGGCGTAATTAAAATTTGCGACAGTATAAAATTGTTTTTTGAATAATTTACTATAGAAAAGCCAATCCCTGGCGTATTTAAAATTTGCGACAGTATAAAATTATTTTTTGAATAATTTACTATAGAAAAGGCAATCCCTGGGATATTTAAAATTTGCGACAGTAGAAAATTATTTTTTGAATAATTTACTATAGAAAAGGCAATCCCTGGCGTAATTAAAATTTCCGACAGTTGAAAATTATTTTTGAAAAATTTACTGTAGAAAAGGCAATCCCTGGCGCAATTAAAATTTGCGACAGTAGAAAATTATTTTTTGAATAATTTACTATAGAAAAGGCAATCCCTGGCGTAATTAAAATTTGCGACAGTAAAAAATTATTTTTTGAATAATTTACTATAGAAAAGGCAATCCCAGGCGCACTTAAAATTTGCGACAGTAGAAAATTATTTTTTGAATAATTTACTATAGAAAAGGCAATCCCTGGCGTAATTAAAATTTGCGACAGTAGAAAATTATTTTTTGAATAATGTATTATAGAAAAGGCAACCCCTGGCGTAATTAAAATTTGCGACAGTAGAAAATTATTTTTTGAATAATTTACTATAGAAAAGGCAATCCCTGGGATATTTAAAATTTGCGACAGTAAAAAATTATTTTTTGAAAAATTTACTATAGAAAAGGCAATCCCTGGGATATTTAAAATTTGCGACAATAAAAAATTATTTTTTTGCAAAATTTACTATAGAAAAGGCAATCCCTGGCGGATTTGAAATTTGCGACAGTAGAAAATTATTTTTTGAATAATTTACTATAGAAAAGGCAATCCCTGGCGCAATTAAAATTTGCGACAGTTGAAAATTATTTTTTGAATATTTTACTATAGAAAAGGCAATCCCTGGCGCAATTAAAATTTGCGACAGTTGAAAATTATTTTTTGAATAATTTACTATAGAAAAGGCAATCCCTGGGATATTTAAAATTTGCGACAGTAAAAAATTTTTTTTTGAAAAATTTACTATAGAAAAGGCAATCCCTGAGATATTTAAAATTTGCGACAGTAAAAAATTATTTTTTTGCAAAATTTACTATAGAAAAGGCAATCCCTGGCGGATTTGAAATTTGCGACAGTAGAAAATTATTTTTTGAATAATTTACTATAGAAAAGGCAATCCCTGGCGTAATTAAAATTTGCGACAGTTGAAAATTATTTTTTGAATAATATACTATAGAAAAGGCAATCCCTGGCGGATTTAAAATTTGCGACAGTTGAAAATTATTTTTTGAATAATTTACTATAGAAAAGGCAATCCCTGGCGTAATTAAAATTTGCGACAGTATAAAATAATTTTTTGAATAATTTACTATAGAAAAGGCAATCCCTGGCGTAATTAAAATTTGCGACAGTAAAAAATTATTTTTCGAATAATTTACTATAGAAAAGGCAATCCCTGGCGCAATTAAAACTTGCGATATTAAAAAATTATTTTTTGAATAATTTACTATAGAAAAGGCAATCCCTGGCGTATTTAAAATTTGCGACAGTAAAAAATTATTTTTTGAATAATTTACTATAGAAAAGGCAATCCCTGGCGTAATTAAAATTTGCGACAGCATAAAATTATTTTTTGAATAATTTACTATAGAAAAGGCAATCCCTGGCGTAATTAAAATTTGCGACAGTATAAAATTGTTTTTTGAATAATTTACTATAGAAAAGCCAATCCCTGGCGTATTTAAAATTTGCGACAGTATAAAATTATTTTTTGAATAATTTACTATAGAAAAGGCAATCCCTGGGATATTTAAAATTTGCGACAGTAGAAAATTATTTTTTGAATAATTTACTATAGAAAAGGCAATCTCTGGCGTAATTAAAATTTGCGACAGTTGAAAATTATTTTTTGAAAAATTTACTGTAGAAAAGGCAATCCCTGGCGCAATTAAAACTTGCGACAGTAGAAAATTATTTTTTGAATAATTTACTATAGAAAAGGCAATCCCTGGCGTAATTAAAATTTGCGACAGTAGAAAATTATTTTTTGAAAAGTTTACTATAGAAAAGGCAATCCCAGGCGCACTTAAAATTTGCGACAGTAGAAAATTATTTTTTGAATAATTTACTATAGAAAAGGCAATCCCTGGCGGATTTGAAATTTGCGACAGTTGAAAATTATTTTTTAATAATTTACTATAGAAAAGGCAATCCCTGGCGGATTTGAAATTTGCGACAGTTGAAAATTATTTTTTGAAAAGTTTACTATAGAAAAGGCAATCCCTGGCGTAATTAAAATTTGCGACAGTAGAAAATTATTTTTTGAAAAGTTTACTATAGAAAAGGCAATCCCTGGCGTAATTAAAATTTGCGACAGTAGAAAATTATGTTTTGAATAATTTACTATAGAAAAGGCAATCCCTGGCGTAATTAAAATTTGCGACAGTAGAAAATTATTTTTTGAATAATTTACTATAGAAAAGGCAATCCCTGGCGGATTTGAAATTTGCGACATTTGAAAATTATTTTTTGAATAATTTACTATAGAAAAGGCAATCCCTGGCGTAATTAAAATTTGCGACAGTTGAAAATTATTTTTTGAATAATTTACTATAGAAAAGGCAATCCCTGGCGTAATTAAAATTTGCGACAGTAGAAAATTATTTTTTGAATAATTTACTATAGAAAAGGCAATCCCTGGCGTAATTAAAATTTGCGACAGTAAAAAATTATTTTTTGAATAATTTACTATAGAAAAGGCAATCCCTGGCGCAATTAAAACTTGCGATAGTAAAAAATTATTTTTTGAATAATTTACTATAGAAAAGGCAATCCCTGGCGGATTTGAAATTTGCGACAGTAGAAAATTATTTTTTGAATAATTTACTATAGAAAAGGCAATCCCTGGCGTATTTAAAATTTGCGACAGTAAAAAATTATTTTTTGCAAAATTTACTATAGAAAAGGCAATCCCTGGCGTAATTAAAATTTGCGACAGTATAAAATTAATATTTTGAAAAATTTACTGTAGAAAAGGCAATCCCTGGCGCAATTAAAACTTGCGATAGTAAAAAATTATTTTTTGAATAATTTACTATAGAGAAGGCAATCCCTGGCGGATTTGAAATTTGCGACAGTTGAAAATTATTTTTTGAATAATTTACTATAGAAAAGGCAATCCCTGGCGGATTTGAAATTTGCGACAGTAGAAAATTATTTTTTGAATAATTTACTATAGAAAAGGCAATACCTGGCGTATTTAAAATTTGCGACAGTAAAAAATTATTTTTTGAAAAGTTTACTATAGAAAAGGCAATCCCTGGCGTAATTAAAATTTGCGACAGTATAAAATTATTTTTTGAATAATTTACTATAGAAAAGGCAATCCCTGGCGTAATTAAAATTTGCGACAGTTGAAAATTATTTTTTGCAAAATTTACTATAGAAAAGGCAATCCCTGGCGCACTTAAAATTTGCGACAGTAAAAAATTATTTTTTGAATAATTTACTATAGAAAAGGCAATCCCTGGCGCAATTAAAATTTGCGACAGTTGAAAATTATTTTTTGAATAATTTACTATAGAAAAGGCAATCCCTGGCGTAATTAAAATTTGCGACAGTTGAAAATTATTTTTTGAATAATTTACTATAGAAAAGGCAATCCCTGGCGTATTTAAAATTTGCGACAGTAAAAAATTATTTTTTGAATAATTTACTGTAGAAAAGGCAATCCCTGGCGCAATTAAAACTTGCGATAGTAAAAAATTATTTTTTGAATAATTTACTATAGAAAAGGCAATCCCTGGCGGATTTGAAATTTGCGACAGTTGAAAATTATTTTTTTGCAAAATTTACTATAGAAAAGGCAATCCCTGGCGCAATTAAAACTTGCGATAGTAAAAAATTATTTTTTGAACAATTTACTATAGAATAGGCAATCCCTGGCGGATTTGAAATTTGCGAAAGTAAAAAATTATTTTTTGAATAATTTACTATAGAAAAGGCAATCCGTGGCGCAATTAAAATTTGCGACAGTTGAAAATTATTTTTTGAATAATTTATTATAGAAAAGGCAATCCCTGGCGTAATTAAAATTTGCGACAGTAGAAAATAATTTTTTGAAAAGTTTACTATAGAAAAGGCAATCCCTGGCGTAATTAAAATTTGCGACAGTTGAAAATTATTTTTTGCAAAATTTACTATAGAAAAGGCAATCCCTGGCGCACTTAAAATTTGCGACAGTAAAAAATTATTTTTTGAATAATTTACTATAGATAAGGCAATCCCTGGCGCAATTAAAATTTGCGACAGTTGAAAATTATTTTTTGAATAATTTACTATAGAAAAGGCAATCCCTGGCGTAATTAAAATTTGCGACAGTAGAAAATTATTTTTTGAAAAGTTTAATATAGAAAAGGCAATCCCTGGCGTAATTAAAATTTGGGACAGTTGAAAATTATTTTTTGCAAAATTTACTATAAAAAAGGAAATCCCTGGCGTAATTAAAATTTGCGACAGTAGAAAATTATTTTTTGAAAAGTTTACTATAGAAAAGGCAATCCCTGGCGCAATTATAATTTGCTTCAGTTGAAAATTATTTTTTGAATAATTTACTATAGAAAAGGCAATCCCTGGCGCAATTAAAATTTGCGACAGTAGAAAATTATTTTTTGAATAATTTACTATAGAAAAGGAAATCCCTGGCGGATTTGAAATTTGCGACAGTTGAAAATTATTTTTTGAATAATTTACTATAGAAAGGGCAATCCCTGGCGGATTTGAAATTTGCGACAGTTGAAAATAATTTTTTGAAAAGTTTACTATAGAAAAGGCAATCCCTGGCGTAATTAAAATTTTCGACAGTTGAAAATTATTTTTTGCAAAATTTACTATAGAAAAGGCAATCCCTGGCGCACTTAAAATTTGCGACAGAAAAAAATTATTTTTTGAATAATTTAACATAGAAAAGGCAATCCCTGGCGCAATTAAAATTTGCGACAGTTGAAAATTATTTTTTGAATAATTTACTATAGAAAAGGCAATCCCTGGCGTAATTAAAATTTGCGACAGCAGAAAATTATTTTTTGAATAATTTACTATAGAAAAGGCAATCCCTGGCGCAATTAAAATTTGCGACAGTAAAAAATTATTTTTTTGCAAAATTTACTATAGAAAAGGCAATCCCTGGCGGATTTAAAATTTGCGACAGTAAAAAATTATTTTTTGAATAATTTATTATAGAAAAGTCAATCCCTGGCGCAATTAAAATTTGCGAAAGTATAAAATTATTTTTTGAATAATTTACTATAGAAAATGCAATCCCTGGCGCAATTAAAATTTGCGACAGTAGAAAATTATTTTTTGCAAAATTTACTATAGAAAAGGCAATCCCTGGCGCACTTAAAATTTGCGACAGTAAAAAATTATTTTTTGAATAATTTACTATAGAAAAGGCAATCCCTGGCGCACTTAAAATTTGCGACAGTTGAAAATTATTTTTTGAATAATTTACTATAGAAAAGGCAATTCCTGGCGTAATTAAAATTTGCGACAGTAGAAAATTATTTTTTGAATAATTTACTATAGAAAAGGCAATCCCTGGCGTAATTAAAATTTGCGACAATAGAAAATTATTTTTTGAATAATTTACTATATAAAAGGCAATCCCTGGCGCACTTAAAATTTGCGACAGTAGAAAATTATTTTTTGAATAATTTACTATAGAAAAGGCAATCCCTGGCGCACTTAAAATTTGCGACAGTAAAAAATTATTTTTTGAATAATTTACTATAGAAAAGGCAATCCCTGGCGTAATTAATATTTGCGACAGTTGAATATTATTTTTTGAATAATTTACTATAGAAAAGGCAATCCCTGGCGCAATTAAAATTTGCGACAGTTGAAAATTATTTTTTGAATAATTTACTAAATAAAAGGCAATCCCTGGCGCAATTAAAATTTGCGACAGTTGAAAATAATTTTTTGAATAATTTACTATAGAAAAGGCAATCCCTGGCGCAATTAAAATTTGCGACAGTTGAAAATTATTTTTTGAAAAATTTACTATAGAAAAGGCAATCCCTGGCGTAATTAAAATTTGCGACAGTAGAAAATTATTTTTTGAATAATTTACTATAGAAAAGGCAATCCTGGCGTAATTAAAATTTGCGACAGTATAAAATTATTTTTTGAATAATTTACTATAGAAATGGCAATCCCTGGCGTAATTAAAACTTGCGATAGTAAAAAATTATTTTTTGAATAATTTACTATAGAAAAGGCAATCCTTGGCGTAATTAAAATTTGCGACAGTAAAAAATTATTTTTTGAATAATTTACTATAGAAAAGGCAATCCCTGGCGTAATTAAAATTTGCGACGGTTGAAAATTATTTTTTGAATAATTTACTATAGAAAAGGCAATTCCTGGCGGATTTGAAATTTGCGACAGTAGAAAATTATTTTTTGAATAATTTACTATAGAAAAGGCAATCCCTGGCGTAATTAAAATTTGCAACAGTAAAAAATTATTTTTTGAATAATTTACTACAGAAAAGGCAATCCCTGGCGCAATTAAAATTTGCGACAGTAGAAAATTATTTTTTGAATAATTTACTATAGAAAAGGCAATCCCTGGCGTAATTAAAATTTGCGACAGTAGAAAATTATTTTTTGAATAATTTACTATAGAAAAGGCAATCCCTGGCGCAATTAAAATTTGCGACAGTAAAAAATTATTTTTTTGCAAAATTTACTATAGAAAAGGCATTCCCTGGCGGATTTGAAATTTGCGACAGTAGAAAATTATTTTTTGATTAATTTACTATAGAAAAGGCAATCCCTGGCGCAATTAAAATTTGCGACAGTATAAAATAATTTTTTGAATAATTTGCTATAGAAAAGGCAATCCCTGGCGCACTTAAAATTTGCGACAGTAAAAAATTATTTTTTGAATAATTTACTATAGAAAAGGCAATCCCTGGCGTAATTAAAATTTGCGACAATAGAAAATTATTTTTTGAATAATTTACTATATAAAAGGCAATCCCTGGCTCACTTAAAATTTGCGACAGTAGAAAATTATTTTTTGAATAATTTACTATAGAAAAGGCAATCCCTGGCGCACTTAAAATTTGCGACAGTAAAAAATTATTTTTTGAATAATTTACTATAGAAAAGGCAATCCCTGTCGTAATTAAAATTTGCGACAGTTGAATATTATTTTTTGAATAATTTACTATAGAAAAGGCAATCCCTGGCGCAATTAAAATTTGCGACAGTAAAAAGTTATTTTTTGAATAATTTACTATATAATAGGCAACCCCTGGCGCAATTAAAATTTGCGACAGTTGAAAATTATTTTTTGAATAATTTACTATAGAAAAGGCAATCCCTGGCGCACTTAAAATTTGCGACAGTAGAAAATTATTTTTTGAATAATTTACTGTAGAAAAGGCAATCCCTGGCGCAATTAAAACTTGCGATAGTAAAAAATTATTTTTTGAATAATTTACTATAGAAAAGGCAATCCCTGGCGTAATTAAAATTTGCGACAGTAGAAAATTAATTTGTGAGAAATTTACTATAGAAAAGGCAATCCCTGGCGCAATTAAAATTTGCGACAGTAGAAAATTATTTTTTGAATAATTTACTATAGAAAAGGCAATCCCTGGCGTATTTAAAATTTGCGACAGTAAACAATTATTTTTTGAATAATTTACTATAGAAAAGGCAATCCCTGGCGTAATTAAAATTTGCGACAGTAAAAAATTATTATTTTGAAAAATTTACTGTAGAAAAGGCAATCCCTGGCGTAATTAAAATTTGCGACAGTATAAAATTATTTTTTGAATAATTTACTATAGAAAAGGCAATCCCTGGCGCAATTAAAACTTGCGATAGTAAAAAATTATTTTTTGAATAATTTACTATAGAAAAGGCAATCCCTGGCGTATTTAAAATTTGCGACAGTAAAAAATTATTTTTTGAATAATTTATTATAGAAAAGGCAATCCCTGGCGCAATTAAAATTTGCGACAGTAGAAAATTATTTTTCGAATAATTTACTATAGAAAAGGCAATCCCTGGCGCAATTAAAATTTGCGACAGTAAAAAATTATTTTTTTGCAAAATTTACTATAGAAAAGGCAATCCCTGGCGGATTTAAAATTTGCGACAGTAAAAAATTATTTTTTGAATAATTTATTATAGAAAAGGCAATCCCTGGCGCAATTAAAATTTGCGAAAGTATAAAATTATTTTTTGAATAATTTAATATAGAAAATGCAATCCCTGGCGCAATTAAAATTTGCGACAATAGAAAATTATATTTTGCAAAATTTACTATAGAAAAGGCAATCCCTGGCGCACTTAAAATTTGCGACAGTAGAAAATTATATTTTGCAAAATTTACTATAGAAAAGGCAATCCCTGGCGTATTTAAAATTTGCGACAGTAAACAATTATTTTTTGAATAATTTACTATAGAAAAGGCAATCCCTGGCGTAATTAAAATTTGCGACAGTAAAAAATTATTATTTTGAAAAATTTACTGTAGAAAAGGCAATCCCTGGCGTAATTAAAATTTGCGACAGTATAAAATTATTTTTTGAATAATTTACTATAGAAAAGGCAATCCCTGGCGCAATTAAAACTTGCGATAGTAAAAAATTATTTTTTGAATAATTTACTATAGAAAAGGCAATCCCTGGCGTATTTAAAATTTGCGACAGTAAAAAATTATTTTTTGAATAATTTACTATAGAAAAGGCAATCCCTGGCGTATTTAAAACTTGCGATAGTAAAAAATTATTTTTTGAATAATTTACTATAGAAAAGGCAATCCCTGGCGTAATTAAAATTTGCGACAGTTGAAAATTATTTTTTGAATAATTTACTATAGAAAAGGCAATCCCTGGCGTAATTAAAATTTGCGACAGTAGAAAATTATTTTTTGAATAATTTACTATAGAACAGGCAATCCCTGGCGCAATTAAAATTTGCGACAGTAAAAAATTATTTTTTTGCAAAATTTACTATAGAAAAGGCAATCCCTGGCGGATTTAAAATTTGCGGCAGTAAAAAATTATTTTTTGAATAATTTACTATAGAAAGGTAATACCAGGCGCAATTAAAATTTGCGACAGCAAAAAATTATTTTTTGAATAATTTACTATAGAAAAGGCAATCCCTGACGCAATTAAAATTTGCGACAGTATAAAATTATTTTTTGAATAATTTACTATAGAAAAGGCAATCCCTGGCGTAATTAAATTTTGCGACAGTAGAAAATTATTTTTTGAATAATTTACTATAGAAAAGGCAATCCCTGGCGCAATTAAAATTTGCGACAGTAAAAAATTATTTTTTTGCAAAATTTACTATAGAAAAGGCAATCCCTGGCGGATTTAAAATTTGCGACAGTAAAAAACCATTTTTTGAATAATTTACTATAGAAAGGTAATCCCTGGCGCATTTAAAATTTGCGACAGTAAAAAATTATTTTTTGAATAATTTACTATAGAAAAGGCATTCCCTGGCGTAATTAAAATTTGCGACAGTAGAAAATTATTTTTTGAATAATTTACTATAGAAAAGGCAATCCCTGGCGCAATTAAAATTTGCGACAGTAAAAAATTATTTTTTTGCAAAATTTACTATAGAAAAGGCAATCCCTGGCGGATTTAAAATTTGCGACAGTAAAAAATTATTTTTTGAATAATTTACTATAGAAAGGTAATCCCTGGCGCAATTAAAATTTGCGACAGTAAAAATTATTTTTTGAATAATTTACTATAGAAAAGGCAATCCCTGACGCAATTAAAATTTACGACAGTATAAAATTATTTTTTGAATAATTTACTATAGAAAAGGCAATCCCTGGAGCAATTAAAATTTGCGACAGTTGAAAATTATTTTTTGAATAATTTACTATAGAAAAGGCAATCCCTGGCGCACTTAAAATTTGCGACAGTAGAAAATTATTTTTGAATAATTTACTGTAGAAAAGGCAATCCCTGGCGCAATTAAAACTTGCGATAGTAAAAAATTATTTTTTGAATAATTTACTATAGAAAAGGCAATCCCTGGCGTAATTAAAATTTGCGACAGTAGAAAATTAATTTGTGAGAAATTTACTATAGAAAAGGCAATCCCTGGCGCAATTAAAATTTGCGACAGTAGAAAATTATTTTTTGAATAATTTACTATAGAAAAGGCAATCCCTGGCGTATTTAAAATTTGCGAGAGTAAACAATTATTTTTTGAATAATTTACTATAGAAAAGGCAATCCCTGGCGTAATTAAAATTTGCGACAGTAAAAAATTATTATTTTGAAAAATTTACTGTAGAAAAGGCAATCCCTGGCGTAATTAAAATTTGCGACAGTATAAAATTTTTTTTTGAATAATTTACTATAGAAAAGGCAATCCCTGGCGCAATTAAAACTTGCGATAGTAAAAAATTATTTTTTGAATAATTTACTATAGAAAAGGCAATCCCTGGCGTATTTAAAATTTGCGACAGTAAAAAATTATTTTTTGAATAATTTACTATAGAAAAGGCAATCCCTGGCGTATTTAAAATTTGCGACAGTAAAAAATTATTTTTTGAATAATTTACTATAGAAAAGGCAATCCCTGGCGTAATTAAAATTTGCGACAGTAAAAAATTATTTTTTGAACAATTTACTATAGAAAAGGCAATCCCTGGCGTAATTAAAATTTGCGACAGTAGAAAATTATTTTTTGAATAATTTACTATAGAAAAGGCAATCCCTGGCGCAATTAAAATTTGCGACAGTAAAAAATTATTTTTTTGCAAAATTTACTATAGAAAAGGCAATCCCTGGCGGATTTAAACTTTGCGACAGTAAAAAATTATTTTTTGAATAATTTATTATAGAAAAGGCAATCCCTGGCGCAATTAAAATTTGCGAAAGTATAAAATTATTTTTTGAATAATTTACTATAGAAAATGCAATCCCTGGCGCAATTAAAATTTGCGACAATAGAAAATTATATTTTGCAAAATTTACTATAGAAAAGGCAATCCCTGGCGCACTTAAAATTTGCGACAGTAGAAAATTATATTTTGCAAAATTTAATATAGAAAAGGCAATCCCTGGCGTATTTAAAATTTGCGACAGTAAACAATTATTTTTTGAATAATTTACTATAGAAAAGGCAATCCCTGGCGTAATTAAAATTTGCGACAGTAAAAAATTATTATTTTGAAAAATTTACTGTAGAAAAGGCAATCCCTGGCGTAATTAAAATTTGCGACAGTATAAAATTATTTTTTGAATAATTTACTATAGAAAAGGCAATCCCTGGCGCAATTAAAACTTGCGATAGTAAAAAATTATTTTTTGAATAATTTACTATAGAAAAGGCAATCCCTGGCGTATTTAAAATTTGCGACAGTAAAAAATTATTTTTTGAATAATTTACTATAGAAAAGGCAATCCCTGGCGTATTTAAAACTTGCGATAGTAAAAAATTATTTTTTGAATAATTTACTATAGAAAAGGCAATCCCTGGCGTAATTAAAATTTGCGACAGTTGAAAATTATTTTTTGAATAATTTACTATAGAAAAGGCAATCCCTGGCGTAATTAAAATTTGCGACAGTAGAAAATTATTTTTTGAATAATTTACTATAGAAAAGGCAATCCCTGGCGCAATTAAAATTTGCGACAGTAAAAAATTATTTTTTTGCAAAATTTACTATAAAAAAGGCAATCCCTGGCGGATTTAAAATTTGCGACAGTAAAAAATTATTTTTTGAATAATTTACTATAGAAAGGTAATCCTTGGCGCAATTAAAATTTGCGACAGTAAAAAATTATTTTTTGAATAATTTACTATAGAAAAGGCAATCCCTGACGCAATTAAAATTTGCGACAGTATAAAATTATTTTTTGAATAATTTACTATAGAAAAGGCAATCCCTGGCGCAATTAAAATTTGCGACAGTTGAAAATTATTTTTTGAATAATTTACTATAGAAAAGGCACTCCCTGGCGTAATGAAAATTTGCGACAGTGGAAAATTATTTTTTGCAAAATTTACTATAGAAAAGGCAATCCCTGGCGCACTTAAAATTTGCGACAGTAAAAAATTTTTTTTTGAATAATTTACTATAGAAGAGGCAATCCCTGGCGCACTTAAAATTTGCGACAGTAGAAAATTATTTTTTGAATAATTTACTATAGAAAAGGCAATCCCTGGCGTATTTAATATTTGCGACATTAGAAAATTATTTTTTGAATAATTTACTATAGAAAAGGCAATCCCTGGCGCACTTAAAATTTGCGACAGTAAAAAATTATTTTTTGAATAATTTACTATAGAAAAGGCAATCCGTAGCGTAATTAAAATTTGCGACAGTAGAAAATTATTTTTTGAATAATTTACTATAGAAAATGCAATCCTGGCGCAATTAAAATTTGCGACAGTATAAAATTATTTTTTGAATAATTTACTATAGAAAAGGCAATCCCTGGCGTAATTAAAACTTGCGATAGTAAAAAATTATTTTTTGAATAATTTACTATAGAAAAGGCAATCCTTGGCGTAAATAAAATTTGCGACAGAAGAAAATTATTTTTTGAATAATTTACTATAGAAAAGGCAATCCCTGGCGCAATTAAAATTTGCGACAGTTGAAAATTATTTTTTGAAAAATTTACTATAGAAAAGGCAATCCCTGGCGTAATTAAAATTTGCGACAGTAGAAAATTATTTTTTGAATAATTTACTATAGAAAAGGCAATCCTGGCGTAATTAAAATTTGCGACAGTAGAAAATTATTTTTTGAATAATTTACTATAGAAAAGGCAATCCTGGCGCAATTAAAATTTGCGACAGTATAAAAATTTTTTTTGAATAATTTACTATAGAAGAGGCAATCCCTGGCGCACTTAAAATTTGCGACAGTAGAAAATTATTTTTTGAATAATTTACTATAGAAAAGGCAATCCCTGGCGTATTTAAAATTTGCGACATTAGAAAATTATTTTTTGAATAATTTACTATAGAAAAGGCAATCCCTGGCGTAATTAAAATTTGCGACAGTAGAAAATTAATTTGTGAGAAATTTACTATAGAAAAGGCAATCCCTGGCGCAATTAAAATTTGCGACAGTAGAAAATTATTTTTTGAATAATTTACTATAGAAAAGGCAATCCCTGGCGTATTTAAAATTTGCGAGAGTAAACAATTATTTTTTGAATAATTTACTATAGAAAAGGCAATCCCTGGCGTAATTAAAATTTGCGACAGTAAAAAATTATTATTTTGAAAAATTTACTGTAGAAAAGGCAATCCCTGGCGTAATTAAAATTTGCGACAGTATAAAATTTTTTTTTGAATAATTTACTATAGAAAAGGCAATCCCTGGCGCAATTAAAACTTGCGATAGTAAAAAATTATTTTTTGAATAATTTACTATAGAAAAGGCAATCCCTGGCGTATTTAAAATTTGCGACAGTAAAAAATTATTTTTTGAATAATTTACTATAGAAAAGGCAATCCCTGGCGTATTTAAAATTTGCGACAGTAAAAAATTATTTTTTGAATAATTTACTATAGAAAAGGCAATCCCTGGCGTAATTAAAATTTGCGACAGTAAAAAATTATTTTTTGAACAATTTACTATAGAAAAGGCAATCCCTGGCGTAATTAAAATTTGCGACAGTAGAAAATTATTTTTTGAATAATTTACTATAGAAAAGGCAATCCCTGGCGCAATTAAAATTTGCGACAGTAAAAAATTATTTTTTTGCAAAATTTACTATAGAAAAGGCAATCCCTGGCGGATTTAAACTTTGCGACAGTAAAAAATTATTTTTTGAATAATTTATTATAGAAAAGGCAATCCCTGGCGCAATTAAAATTTGCGAAAGTATAAAATTATTTTTTGAATAATTTACTATAGAAAATGCAATCCCTGGCGCAATTAAAATTTGCGACAATAGAAAATTATATTTTGCAAAATTTACTATAGAAAAGGCAATCCCTGGCGCACTTAAAATTTGCGACAGTAGAAAATTATATTTTGCAAAATTTAATATAGAAAAGGCAATCCCTGGCGTATTTAAAATTTGCGACAGTAAACAATTATTTTTTGAATAATTTACTATAGAAAAGGCAATCCCTGGCGTAATTAAAATTTGCGACAGTAAAAAATTATTATTTTGAAAAATTTACTGTAGAAAAGGCAATCCCTGGCGTAATTAAAATTTGCGACAGTATAAAATTATTTTTTGAATAATTTACTATAGAAAAGGCAATCCCTGGCGCAATTAAAACTTGCGATAGTAAAAAATTATTTTTTGAATAATTTACTATAGAAAAGGCAATCCCTGGCGTATTTAAAATTTGCGACAGTAAAAAATTATTTTTTGAATAATTTACTATAGAAAAGGCAATCCCTGGCGTATTTAAAACTTGCGATAGTAAAAAATTATTTTTGAATAATTTACTATAGAAAAGGCAATCCCTGGCGTAATTAAAATTTGCGACAGTTGAAAATTATTTTTTGAATAATTTACTATAGAAAAGGCAATCCCTGGCGTAATTAAAATTTGCGACAGTAGAAAATTATTTTTTGAATAATTTACTATAGAAAAGGCAATCCCTGGCGCAATTAAAATTTGCGACAGTAAAAAATTATTTTTTTGCAAAATTTACTATAAAAAAGGCAATCCCTGGCGGATTTAAAATTTGCGACAGTAAAAAATTATTTTTGAATAATTTACTATAGAAAGGTAATCCTTGGCGCAATTAAAATTTGCGACAGTAAAAAATTATTTTTTGAATAATTTACTATAGAAAAGGCAATCCCTGACGCAATTAAAATTTGCGACAGTATAAAATTATTTTTGAATAATTTACTATAGAAAAGGCAATCCCTGGCGCAATTAAAATTTGCGACAGTTGAAAATTATTTTTTGAATAATTTACTATAGAAAAGGCACTCCCTGGCGTAATGAAAATTTGCGACAGTGGAAAATTATTTTTTGCAAAATTTACTATAGAAAAGGCAATCCCTGGCGCACTTAAAATTTGCGACAGTAAAAAATTTTTTTTTGAATAATTTACTATAGAAGAGGCAATCCCTGGCGCACTTAAAATTTGCGACAGTAGAAAATTATTTTTTGAATAATTTACTATAGAAAAGGCAATCCCTGGCGTATTTAATATTTGCGACATTAGAAATTATTTTTTGAATAATTTACTATAGAAAAGGCAATCCCTGGCGCACTTAAAATTTGCGACAGTAAAAAATTATTTTTTGAATAATTTACTATAGAAAAGGCAATCCGTAGCGTAATTAAAATTTGCGACAGTAGAAAATTATTTTTTGAATAATTTACTATAGAAAAGGCAATCCTGGCGCAATTAAAATTTGCGACAGTATAAAATTATTTTTTTGAATAATTTACTATAGAAAAGGCAATCCCTGGCGTAATTAAAACTTGCGATAGTAAAAAATTATTTTTTGAATAATTTACTATAGAAAAGGCAATACTTGGCGTAAATAAAATTTGCGACAGTAGAAAATTATTTTTTGAATAATTTACTATAGAAAAGGCAATCCCTGGCGCAATTAAAATTTGCGACAGTTGAAAATTATTTTTTGAAAAATTTACTATAGAAAAGGCAATCCCTGGCGTAATTAAAATTTGCGACAGTAGAAAATTATTTTTTGAATAATTTACTATAGAAAAGGCAATCCTGGCGTAATTAAAATTTGCGACAGTAGAAAATTATTTTTTGAATAATTTACTATAGAAAAGGCAATCCTGGCGCAATTAAAATTTGCGACAGTATAAAATTTTTTTTTGAATAATTTACTATAGAAGAGGCAATCCCTGGCGCACTTAAAATTTGCGACAGTAGAAAATTATTTTTTGAATAATTTACTATAGAAAAGGCAATCCCTGGCGTATTTAAAATTTGCGACATTAGAAAATTATTTTTTGAATAATTTACTATAGAAAAGGCAATCCCTGGCGCAATTAAAATTTGCGACAGTTGAAAATTTTTTTTTGAATAATTTACTATAGAAGAGGCAATCCCTGGCGCACTTAAAATTTGCGACAGTAGAAAATTATTTTTTGAATAATTTACTATAGAAAAGGCAATCCCTGGCGTATTTAAAATTTGCGACATTAGAAAATTATTTTTTTAATAATTTACTATAGAAAAGGCAATCCCTGGCGTATTTAAAATTTGCGACATTAGAAAATTATTTTTTGAATAATTTACTATAGAAAAGGCAATCCCTGGCGCAATTAAAATTTGCGACAGTTGAAAATTTTTTTTTGAATAATTTACTATAGAAGAGGCAATCCCTGGCGCACTTAAAATTTGCGACAGTAGAAAATTATTTTTTGAATAATTTACTATAGAAAAGGCAATCCCTGGCGTATTTAAAATTTGCGACATTAGAAAATTATTTTTTTAATAATTTACTATAGAAAAGGCAATCCCTGGCGCAATTAAAATTTGCGACAGTAGAAAATTATTTTTTGAATAATTTACTATAGAAAAGGCAATCCCTGGCGCAATTAAAATTTGCGACAGTTGAAAATTATTTTTTGAAAAATTTACTATAGAAAAGGCAATCCCTGGCGTAATTAAAATTTGCGACAGTTGAAAATTATTTTTTTAATAATTTACTATAGAAAAGGCAATCCCTGGCGCAATTAAAATTTGCGACAGTAGAAAATTATTTTTTGAATAATTTACTATAGAAAAGGCAATCCCTGGCGCAATTAAAATTTGCGACAGTAAAAAATTATTTTTTGAATAATTTACTATAGAAAAGGCAATCCCTGACGCAATTAAAATTTGCGACAGTATAAAATTATTTTTTGAATAATTTACTATAGAAAAGGCAATCCCTGGCGCAATTAAAATTTGCGACAGTTGAAAATTATTTTTTGAATAATTTCCTATAGAAAAGGCACTCCCTGGCGTAATGAAAATTTGCGACAGTAGAAAATTATTTTTTGCAAAATTTACTATAGAAAAGGCAATCCCTGGCGCACTTAAAATTTGCGACAGTAAAAAATTTTTTTTTGAATAATTTACTATAGAAGAGGCAATCCCTGGCGCACTTAAAATTTGCGACAGTAGAAAATTATTTTTGAATAATTTACTATAGAAAAGGCAATCCCTGGCGTATTTAAAATTTGCGACATTAGAAAATTATTTTTTTAATAATTTACTATAGAAAAGGCAATCCCTGGCGCAATTAAAATTTGCGACAGTAGAAAAATATTTTTTGAATAATTTACTATAGAAAAGGCAATCCCTGGCGCAATTAAAATTTGCGACAGTTGAAAATTATTTTTTGAAAAATTTACTATAGAAAAGGCAATCCCTGGCGTAATTAAAATTTGCGACAGTTGAAAATTATTTTTTAATAATTTACTATAGAAAAGGCAATCCCTGGCGCAATTAAAATTTGCGACAGTAGAAAATTATTTTTTGAATAATTTACTATAGAAAAGGCAATCCCTGGCGCAATTAAAATTTGCGACAGTTGAAAATTATTTTTTTGAAAAATTTACTATAGAAAAGGCAATCCCTGGCGTAATTAAAATTTGCGACAGTAGAAAATTATTTTTTGAATAATTTACTATAGAAAAGGCAATCCTGGCGCAATTAAAATTTGCGACAGTATAAAATTATTTTTTGAATAATTTACTATAGAAAAGGCAATCCCTGGCGTAATTAAAACTTGCGATAGTAAAAAATTATTTTTTGAATAATTTACTATAGAAAAGGCAATCCTTGGCGTAAATAAAATTTGCGACAGTAAAAAATTATTTTTTGAATAATTTACTATAGAAAAGGGCAATCCCTGGCGCATTTAAAATTTGCGACAGTAAAAAATTTTTTTTTGAATAATTTACTATAGAAGAGGCAATCCCTGGCGCACTTAAAATTTGCGACAGTAGAAATTATTTTTTGAATAATTTACTATAGAAAAGGCAATCCCTGGCGTATTTAAAATTTGCGACATTAGAAAATTATTTTTGAATAATTTACTATAGAAAAGGCAATCCCTGGCGCAATTAAAATTTGCGACAGTTGAAAATTTTTTTTTGAATAATTTACTATAGAAAAAGGCAATCCCTGGCGTAATTAAAATTTGCGACAGTTGAAAATTATTTTTTAATAATTTACTATAGAAAAGGCAATCCCTGGCGCAATTAAAATTTGCGACAGTAGAAAATTATTTTTTGAATAATTTACTATAGAAAAGGCAATCCCTGGCGCAATTAAAATTTGCGACAGTTGAAAATTATTTTTTGAAAAATTTACTATAGAAAAGGCAATCCCTGGCGTAATTAAAATTTGCGACAGTAGAAAATTATTTTTTGAATAATTTACTATAGAAAAGGCAATCCTGGCGCAATTAAAATTTGCGACAGTATAAAATTATTTTTTGAATAATTTACTATAGAAAGGTAATCCCTGGCGCAATTAAAATTTGCGACAGTAAAAATTATTTTTTGAATAATTTACTATAGAAAAGGCAATCCCTGGACGCAATTAAAATTTACGACAGTATAAAATTATTTTTTGAATAATTTACTATAGAAAAGGCAATCCCTGGAGGCAATTAAAATTTGCGACAGTTGAAAATTATTTTTTGAATAATTTACTATAGAAAAGGCAATCCCTGGCGCACTTAAAATTTGCGACAGTAGAAAATTATTTTTGAATAATTTACTGTAGAAAAGGCAATCCCTGGCGCAATTAAAACTTGCGATAGTAAAAAATTATTTTTTGAATAATTTACTATAGAAAAGGCAATCCCTGGCGTAATTAAAATTTGCGACAGTAGAAAATTAATTTGTGAGAAATTTACTATAGAAAAGGCAATCCCTGGCGCAATTAAAATTTGCGACAGTAGAAAATTATTTTTTGAATAATTTACTATAGAAAAGGCAATCCCTGGCGTATTTAAAATTTGCGAGAGTAAACAATTATTTTTTGAATAATTTACTATAGAAAAGGCAATCCCTGGCGTAATTAAAATTTGCGACAGTAAAAAATTATTATTTTGAAAAATTTACTGTAGAAAAGGCAATCCCTGGCGTAATTAAAATTTGCGACAGTATAAAATTATTTTTTGAATAATTTACTATAGAAAAGGCAATCCCTGGCGCAATTAAAACTTGCGATAGTAAAAAATTATTTTTTGAATAATTTACTATAGAAAAGGCAATCCCTGGCGTATTTAAAATTTGCGACAGTAAAAAATTATTTTTTGAATAATTTACTATAGAAAAGGCAATCCCTGGCGTATTTAAAATTTGCGACAGTAAAAAATTATTTTTTGAATAATTTACTATAGAAAAGGTAATCCCTGGCGTAATTAAAATTTGCGACAGTAAAAAATTATTTTTTGAATAATTTACTATAGAAAAGGCAATCCCTGGCGTAATTAAAACATGCGATAGTAAAAAATTATTTTTTGAATAATTTACTATAGAAAAGGCAATCCCTGGCGTAATTAAAATTTGCGACAGTTGAAAATTATTTTTTGAATAATTTACTATAGAAAAGGCAATCCCTGGCGTAATTAAAATTTGCGACAGTAGAAAATTATTTTTTGAATAATTTACTATAGAAAAGGCAATCCCTGGCGCAATTAAAATTTGCGACAGTAAAAAATTATTTTTTTGCAAAATTTACTATAGAAAAGGCAATCCCTGGCGGATTTAAAATTTGCGACAGTAAAAAATTATTTTTTGAATAATTTATTATAGAAAAGGCAATCCCTGGCGCAATTAAAATTTGCGAAAGTATAAAATTATTTTTTGAATAATTTACTATAGAAAATGCAATCCCTGGCGCAATTAAAATTTGCGACAATAGAAAATTATATTTTGCAAAATTTACTATAGAAAAGGCAATCCCTGGCGCACTTAAAATTTGCGACAGTAGAAAATTATATTTTGCAAAATTTACTATAGAAAAGGCAATCCCTGGCGTATTTAAAATTTGCGACAGTAAACAATTATTTTTTGAATAATTTACTATAGAAAAGGCAATCCCTGGCGTAATTAAAATTTGCGACAGTAAAAAATTATTATTTTGAAAAATTTACTGTAGAAAAGGCAATCCCTGGCGTAATTAAAATTTGCGACAGTATAAAATTATTTTTTGAATTATTTACTATAGAAAAGGCAATCCCTGGCGCAATTAAAACTTGCGATAGTAAAAAATTATTTTTTGAATAATTTACTATAGAAAAGGCAATCCCTGGCGTATTTAAAATTTGCGACAGTAAAAAATTATTTTTTGAATAATTTACTATAGAAAAGGCAATCCCTGGCGTATTTAAAACTTGCGATAGTAAAAAATTATTTTTTGAATAATTTACTATAGAAAAGGCAATCCCTGGCGTAATTAAAATTTGCGACAGTTGAAAATTATTTTTTGAATAATTTACTATAGAAAAGGCAATCCCTGGCGTAATTAAAATTTGCGACAGTAGAAAATTATGTTTTGAATAATTTACTATAGAAAAGGCAATCCCTGGCGCAATTAAAATTTGCGACAGTAAAAAATTATTTTTTTGCAAAATTTACTATAGAAAAGGCAATCCCTGGCGGATTTAAAATTTGCGACAGTAAAAAATTATTTTTTGAATAATTTACTATAGAAAGGTAATCCCTGGCGCAATTAAAATTTGCGACAGTAAAAAATTATTTTTTGAATAATTTACTATAGAAAAGGCAATCCCTGACGCAATTAAAATTTGCGACAGTATAAAATTATTTTTTGAATAATTTACTATAGAAAAGGCAATCCCTGGCGCAATTAAAATTTGCGACAGTTGAAAATTATTTTTTGAATAATTTACTATAGAAAAGGCACTCCCTGGCGTAATGAAAATTTGCGACAGTGGAAAATTATTTTTTGCAAAATTTACTATAGAAAAGGCAATCCCTGGCGCACTTAAAATTTGCGACAGTAAAAAATTTTTTTTTGAATAATTTACTATAGAAGAGGCAATCCCTGGCGCACTTAAAATTTGCGACAGTAGAAAATTATTTTTTGAATAATTTACTATAGAAAAGGCAATCCCTGGCGTATTTAAAATTTGCGACATTAGAAAATTATTTTTTGAATAATTTACTATAGAAAAGGCAATCCCTGGCGCACTTAAAATTTGCGACAGTAAAAAATTATTTTTTGAATAATTTACTATAGAAAAGGCAATCCGTAGCGTAATTAAAATTTGCGACAGTAGAAAATTATTTTTTGAATAATTTACTATAGAAAAGGCAATCCTGGCGCAATTAAAATTTGCGACAGTATAAAATTATTTTTTGAATAATTTACTATAGAAAAGGCAATCCCTGGCGTAATTAAAACTTGCGATAGTAAAAAATTATTTTTTGAATAATTTACTATAGAAAAGGCAATCCTTGGCGTAAATAAAATTTGCGACAGTAGAAAATTATTTTTTGAATAATTTACTATAGAAAAGGCAATCCCTGGCGCAATTAAAATTTGCGACAGTTGAAAATTATTTTTTGAAAAATTTACTATAGAAAAGGCAATCCCTGGCGTAATTAAAATTTGCGACAGTAGAAAATTATTTTTTGAATAATTTACTATAGAAAAGGCAATCCTGGCGTAATTAAAATTTGCGACAGTAGAAAATTATTTTTTGAATAATTTACTATAGAAAAGGCAATCCTGGCGCAATGAAAATTTGCGACAGTATAAAATTTTTTTTTGAATAATTTACTATAGAAGAGGCAATCCCTGGCGCACTTAAAATTTGCGAGAGTAGAAAATTATTTTTTGAATAATTTACTATAGAAAAGGCAATCCCTGGCGTATTTAAAATTTGCGACATTAGAAAATTATTTTTTGAATAATTTACTATAGAAAAGGCAATCCCTGGCGCAATTAAAATTTGCGACAGTTGAAAATTTTTTTTTGAATAATTTACTATAGAAGAGGCAAACCCTGGCGCACTTAAAATTTGCGACAGTAGAAAATTATTTTTTGAATAATTTACTATAGAAAAGGCAATCCCTGGCGTATTTAAAATTTGCGACATTAGAAAATTATTTTTTTAATAATTTACTATAGAAAAGGCAATCCCTGGCGTATTTAAAATTTGCGACATTAGAAAATTATTTTTTGAATAATTTACTATAGAAAAGGCAATCCCTGGCGCAATTAAAATTTGCGACAGTTGACAATTTTTTTTTGAATAATTTACTATAGAAGAGGCAATCCCTGGCGCACTTAAAATTTGCGACAGTAGAAAATTATTTTTTGAATAATTTACTATAGAAAAGGCAATCCCTGGCGTATTTAAAATTTGCGACATTAGAAAATTATTTTTTTAATAATTTACTATAGAAAAGGCAATCCCTGGCGCAATTAAAATTTGCGACAGTAGAAAATTATTTTTTGAATAATTTACTATAGAAAAGGCAATCCCTGGCGCAATTAAAATTTGCGACAGTTGAAAATTATTTTTTGAAAAATTTACTATAGAAAAGGCAATCCCTGGCGTAATTAAAATTTGCGACAGTTGAAAATTATTTTTTTAATAATTTACTATAGAAAAGGCAATCCCTGGCGCAATTAAAATTTGCGACAGTAGAAAATTATTTTTTGAATAATTTACTATAGAAAAGGTAATCCCTGGCGCAATTAAAATTTGCGACAGTAAAAAATTATTTTTTGAATAATTTACTATAGAAAAGGCAATCCCTGACGCAATTAAAATTTGCGAGAGTATAAAATTATTTTTTGAATAATTTACTATAGAAAAGGCAATCCCTGGCGCAATTAAAATTTGCGACAGTTGAAAATTATTTTTTGAATAATTTACTATAGAAAAGGCACTCCCTGGCGTAATGAAAATTTGCGACAGTAGAAAATTATTTTTTGCAAAATTTACTATAGAAAAGGCAATCCCTGGCGCACTTAAAATTTGCGACAGTAAAAAATTTTTTTTTGAATAATTTACTATAGAAGAGGCAATCCCTGGCGCACTTAAAATTTGCGATAGTAGAAAATTATTTTTTGAATAATTTACTATAGAAAAGGCAATCCCTGGCGTATTTAAAATTTGCGACATTAGAAAATTATTTTTTTAATAATTTACTATAGAAAAGGCAATCCCTGGCGCAATTAAAATTTGCGACAGTAGAAAATTATTTTTTGAATAATTTACTATAGAAAAGGCAATCCCTGGCGCAATTAAAATTTGCGACAGTTGAAAATTATTTTTTGAAAAATTTACTATAGAAAAGGCAATCCCTGGCGTAATTAGAATTTGCGACAGTTGAAAATTATTTTTTAATAATTTACTATAGAAAAGGCAATCCCTGGCGCAATTAAAATTTGAGACAGTAGAAAATTATTTTTTGAATAATTTACTATAGAAAAGGCAATCCCTGGCGCAATTAAAATTTGCGACAGTTGAAAATTATTTTTTGAAAAATTTACTATAGAAAAGACAATCCCTGGCGTAATTAAAATTTGCGACAGTAGAAAATTATTTTTTGAATAATTTACTATAGAAAAGGCAATCCTGGCGCAATTAAAATTTGCGACAGTATAAAATTATTTTTTGAATAATTTACTATAGAAAAGGCAATCCCTGGCGTAATTAAAACTTGCGATAGTAAAAAATTATTTTTTGAATAATTTACTATAGAAAAGGCAATCCTTGGCGTAAATAAAATTTGCGACAGTAAAAAATTATTTTTTGAATAATTTACTATAGAAAAGGCAATCCCTGGCGCATTTAAAATTTGCGACAGTAAAAATTTTTTTTTTGAATAATTTACTATAGAAGAGGCAATCCCTGGCGCACTTAAAATTTGCGACAGTAGAAAATTATTTTTTGAATAATTTACTATAGAAAAGGCAATCCCTGGCGTATTTAAAATTTGCGACATTAGAAAATTATTTTTTGAATAATTTACTATAGAAAAGGCAATCCCTGGCGCAATTAAAATTTGCGACAGTTGAAAATTTTTTTTTGAATAATTTACTATAGAAGAGGCAATCCCTGGCGCACTTAAAATTTGCGACAGTAAAAAATTTTTTTTTGAATAATTTACTATAGAAGAGGCAATCCCTGGCGCACTTAAAATTTGCGACAGTAGAAAATTATTTTTTGAATAATTTACTATAGAAAAGGCAATCCCTGGCGTATTTAAAATTTGCGACATTAGAAAATTATTTTTTGAATAATTTACTATAGAAAAGGCAATCCCTGGCGCAATTAAATTTGCGACAGTTGAAAAAATTTTTTTGAATAATTTACTATAGAAGAGGCAATCCCTGGCGCACTTAAAATTTGCGACAGTAGAAAATTATTTTTTGAATAATTTACTATAGAAAAGGCAATCCCTGGCGTATTTAAAATTTGCGACATTAGAAAATTATTTTTTTAATAATTTACTATAGAAAAGGCAATCCCTGGCGCAATTAAAATTTGCGACAGTAGAAAATTATTTTTTGAATAATTTACTATAGAAAAGGCAATCCCTGGCGCAATTAAAATTTGCGACAGTTGAAAATTATTTTTTGAAAAATTTACTATAGAAAAGGCAATCCCTGGCGTAGTTAAAATTTGCGACAGTAGAAAATTATTTTTTGAATAATTTACTATAGAAAAGGCAATCCTGGCGCAATTAAAATTTGCGACAGTATAAAATTATTTTTTGAATAATTTACTATATAAAAGGCAATCCCTGACGCAATTAAAATTTGCGACAGTATAAAATTATTTTTTGAATAATTTACTATAGAAAAGGCAATCCCTGGCGCAATTAAAATTTGCGACAGTTGAAAATTATTTTTTGAATAATTTACTATAGAAAAGGCACTCCCTGGCGTAATGAAAATTTGCGACAGTAGAAAATTATTTTTTGCAAAATTTACTATAGAAAAGGCAATCCCTGGCGCACTTAAAATTTGCGAGAGTAAAAAATTTTTTTTTGAATAATTTACTATAGAAGAGGCAATCCCTGGCGCAATTAAAATTTGCGACAGTTGAAAATTATTTTTTGAATAATTTACTATAAAAAGGGCACTCCCTGGCGTAATGAAAATTTGCGACAGTAGAAAATTATTTTTTGCAAAATTTACTATAGAAAAGGCAATCCCTGGCGCACTTAAAATTTGCGACAGTAAAAAATTTTTTTTTGAATAATTTACTATAGAAGAGGCTATCCCTGGCGCACTTAAAATTTGCGACAGTAGAAAATTATTTTTTGAATAATTTACTATAGAAAAGGCAATCCCTGGCGTATTTAAAATTTGCGACATTAGAAAATTATTTTTGAATAATTTACTATAGAAAAGGCAATCCCTGGCGCACTTAAAATTTGCGACAGTAAAAAATTATTTTTTGAATAATTTACTATAGAAAAGGCAATCCGTAGCGTAATTAAAATTTGCGACAGTAGAAAATTATTTTTTGAATAATTTACTATAGAAAAGGCAATCCTGGCGCAATTAAAGTTTGCGACAGTATAAAATTATTTTTTGAATAATTTACTATAGAAAAGGCAATCCCTGGCGTAATTAAAACTTGCGATAGTAAAAAATTATTTTTTGAATAATTTACTATAGAAAAGGCAATCCTTGGCGTAAATAAAATTTGCGACAGTAGAAAATTATTTTTTTGAATAATTTACTATAGAAAAGGCAATCCCTGGCGCAATTAAAATTTGCGACAGTTGAAAATTATTTTTTGAAAAATTTACTATAGAAAAGGCAATCCCAGGCGTAATTAAAATTTGCGACAGTAGAAAATTATTTTTTGAATAATTTACTATAGAAAAGGCAATCCTGGCGTAATTAAAATTTGCGACAGTAGAAAATTATTTTTTGAATAATTTACTATAGAAAAGGCAATCCTGGCGCAATTAAAATTTGCGACAGTATAAAATTTTTTTTTGAATAATTTACTATAGAAGAGGCAATCCCTGGCGCACTTAAAATTTGCGACAGTAGAAAATTATTTTTTGAATAATTTACTATAGAAAAGGCAATCCCTGGCGTATTTAAAATTTGCGACATTAGAAAATTATTTTTTGAATAATTTACTATAGAAAAGGCAATCCCTGGCGCAATTAAAATTTGCGACAGTTGAAAATTTTTTTTTGAATAATTTACTATAGAAGAGGCAATCCCTGGCGCACTTAAAATTTGCGACAGTAGAAAATTATTTTTTGAATAATTTACTATAGAAAAGGCAATCCCTGGCGTATTTAAAATTTGCGACATTAGAAAATTATTTTTTTAATAATTTACTATAGAAAAGGCAATCCCTGGCGTATTTAAAATTTGCGACATTAGAAAATTATTTTTTGAATAATTTACTATAGAAAAGGCAATCCCTGGCGCAATTAAAATTTGCGACAGTTGAAAATTTTTTTTTGAATAATTTACTATAGAAGAGGCAATCCCTGGCGCACTTAAAATTTGCGACAGTAGAAAATTATTTTTTGAATAATTTACTATAGAAAAGGCAATCCCTGGCGTATTTAAAATTTGCGACATTAGAAAATTATTTTTTTAATAATTTACTATAGAAAAGGCAATCCCTGGCGCAATTAAAATTTGCGACAGTAGAAAATTATTTTTTGAATAATTTACTATAGAAAAGGCAATCCCTGGCGCAATTAAAATTTGCGACAGTTGAAAATTATTTTTTGAAAAATTTACTATAGAAAAGGCAATCCCTGGCGTAATTAAAATTTGCGACAGTTGAAAATTATTTTTTTAATAATTTACTATAGAAAAGGCAATCCTTGGCGCAATTAAAATTTGCGACAGTAGAAAATTATTTTTTGAATAATTTACTATAGAAAAGGCAATCCCTGGCGCAATTAAAATTTGCGACAGTTGAAAATTATTTTTTGAAAAATTTACTATAGAAAAGGCAATCCCTGGCGTAATTAAAATTTGCGACAGTAGAAAATTATTTTTTGAATAATTTACTATAGAAAAGGCAATCCTGGCGCAATTAAAATTTGCGACAGTATAAAATTATTTTTTGAATAATTTACTATAGAAAAGGCAATCCCTGGCGTAATTAAAACTTGCGATAGTAAAAAATTATTTTTTGAATAATTTACTATAGAAAAGGCAATCCCTGGCGTATTTAAAATTTGCGACATTAGAAAATTATTTTTTGAATAATTTACTATAGAAAAGGCAATCCCTGGCGCAATTAAAATTTGCGACAGTTGAAAATTTTTTTTGAATAATTTACTATAGAAGAGGCAATCCCTGGCGCACTTAAAATTTGCGACAGTAGAAAATTATTTTTTGAATAATTTACTATAGAAAAGGCAATCCCTGGCGTATTTAAAATTTGCGACATTAGAAAATTATTTTTTTAATAATTTACTATAGAAAAGGCAATCCCTGGCGCAATAAAAATTTGCGACAGTAGAAAATTATTCTTTGAATAATTTACTATAGAAAAGGCCATCCCTGGCGCAATTAAAATTTGCGACAGTTGAAAATTATTTTTTGAATAATTTACTATAGAAAAGGCACTCCCTGGCGTAATGAAAATTTGCGACAGTAGAAAATTATTTTTTGCAAAATTTACTATAGAAAAGGCAATCCCTGGCGCACTTAAAATTTGCGACAGTAAAAAATTATTTTTTGAATAATTTACTATAGAAAAGGCAATCCCTGGCGCAATTAAAATTTGCGACAGTTGAAAATTTTTTTTTGAATAATTTACTATAGAAGAGGCAATCCCTGGCGCACTTAAAATTTGCGAAAGTAGAAAATTATTTTTTGAATAATTTACTATAGAAAAGGCAATCCCTGGCGCAATTAAAATTTGCGACAGTTGAAAATTTTTTTTTGAATAATTTACTATAGAAGAGGCAATCCCTGGCGCACTTAAAATTTGCGACAGTAGAAAATTATTTTTTGAATAATTTACTATAGAAAAGGCAATCCCTGGCGTATTTAAAATTTGCGACATTAGAAAATTATTTTTTTAATAATTTACTATAGAAAAGGCAATCCCTGGCGCAATTAAAATTTGCGACAGTAGAAAATTATTTTTTGAATAATTTACTATAGAAAAGGCAATCCCTGGCGCAATTAAAATTTGCGACAGTTGAAAATTATTTTTTGAATAATTTACTATAGAAAAGGCACTCCCTGGCGTAATGAAAATTTGCGACAGTAGAAAATTATTTTTTGCAAAATTTACTATAGAAAAGGCAATCCCTGGCGCACTTAAAATTTGCGACAGTAAAAAATTTTTTTTTGAATAATTTACTATAGAAGAGGCAATCCCTGGCGCACTTAAAATTTGCGACAGTAGAAAATTATTTTTTGAATAATTTACTATAGAAAAGGCAATCCCTGGTGTATTTAAAATTTGCGACATTAGAAAATTATTTTTTGAATAATTTACTATAGAAAAGGCAATCCCTGGCGGAATTAAAATTTGCGACAGTTGAAAATTTTTTTTTGAATAATTTACTATAGAAGAGGCAATCCCTGGCGCACTTAAAATTTGCGACAGTAGAAAATTATTTTTTGAATAATTTACTATAGAAAAGGCAATCCCTGGCGTATTTAAAATTTGCGACAGTATAAAATTATTTTTTGAATAATTTACTATAGAAAAGGCAATCCCTGGCGTAATTAAAATTTGCGACAGTTGAAAATTATTTTTTTTAATAATTTACTATAGAAAAGGCAATCCCTGGCGCAATTAAAATTTGCGACAGTAGAAAATTATTTTTTGAATAATTTACTATAGAAAAGGCAATCCCTGGCGCAATTAAAATTTGCGACAGTAAAAAATTATTTTTTGAATAATTTTCTATAGAAAAGGCAATCCCTGACGCAATTAAAATTTGCGACAGTATAAAATTATTTTTTGAATAATTTACTATAGAAAAGGCAATCCCTGGCGCAATTAAAATTTGCGACAGTTGAAAATTATTTTTTGAATAATTTACTATAGAAAAGGCACTCCCTGGCGTAATGAAAATTTGCGACAGTAGAAAATTATTTTTTGCAAAATTTACTATAGAAAAGGCAATCCCTGGCGCACTTAAAATTTGCGACAGTAGAAAATTATTTTTTGAATAATTTACTATAGAAAAGGCAATCCCTGGCGTATTTAAAATTTGCGACATTAGAAAATTATTTTTTTAATAATTTACTATAGAAAAGGCAATCCCTGGCGCAATTAAAATTTGCGACAGTAGAAAATTATTTTTTGAATAATTTACTATAGAAAAGGCAATCCCTGGCGCAATTAAAATTTGCGACAGTTGAAAATTATTTTTTGAAAAATTTACTATAGAAAAGGCAATCCCTGGCGTAATTAAAATTTGCGACAATTGAAAATTATTTTTTTAATAATTTACTATAGAAAAGGCAATCCCTGGCGCAATTAAAATTTGCGACAGTAGAAAATTATTTTTTGAATAATTTACTATAGAAAAGGCAATCCCTGGCGCAATTAAAATTTGCGACAGTTGAAAATTATTTTTTGAAAAATTTACTATAGAAAAGGCAATCCCTGGCGTAATTAAAATTTGCGACAGTAGAAAATTATTTTTTGAATAATTTACTATAGAAAAGGCAATCCTGGCGCAATTAAAATTTGCGACAGTATAAAATTATTTTTTGAATAATTTACTATAGAAAAGGCAATCCCTGGCGTAATTAAAACTTGCGATAGTAAAAAATTATTTTTTGAATAATTTACTATAGAAAAGGCAATCCTTGCGTAAATAAAATTTGCGACAGTAGAAAATTATTTTTTGAATAATTTACTATAGAAAAGGCAATCCCTGGCGCAATTAAAATTTGCGACAGTTGAAAATTATTTTTTGAAAAATTTACTATAGAAAAGGCAATCCCTGGCGTAATTAAAATTTGCGACAGTATAAAATTATTTTTTGAATAATTTACTATAGAAAAGGCAATCCTGGCGTAATTAAAATTTGCGACAGTAGAAAATTATTTTTTGAATAATTTACTATAGAAAAGGCAATCCTGGCGCAATTAAAATTTGCGACAGTATAAAATTTTTTTTTGAATAATTTACTATAGAAGAGGCAATCCCTGGCGCACTTAAAATTTGCGACAGTAGAAAATTATTTTTTGAATAATTTACTATAGAAAAGGCAATCCCTGGCGTATTTAAAATTTGCGACATTAGAAAATTATTTTTTGAATAATTTACTATAGAAAAGGCAATCCCTGGCGCAATTAAAATTTGCGACAGTTGAAAATTTTTTTTTGAATAATTTACTATAGAGAGGCAATCCCTGGCGCACTTAAAATTTGCGACAGTAGAAAATTATTTTTTGAATAATTTACTATAGAAAAGGCAATCCCTGGCGTATTTAAAATTTGCGACATTAGAAAATTATTTTTTTAATAATTTACTATAGAAAAGGCAATCCCTGGCGTATTTAAAATTTGCGACATTAGAAAATTATTTTTTGAATAATTTACTATAGAAAAGGCAATCCCTGGCGCAATTAAAATTTGCGACAGTTGAAAATTTTTTTTTGAATAATTTACTATAGAAGAGGCAATCCCTGGCGCACTTAAAATTTGCGACAGTAGAAAATTATTTTTTGAATAATTTACTATAGAAAAGGCAATCCCTGGCGTATTTAAAATTTGCGACATTAGAAAATTATTTTTTTAATAATTTACTATAGAAAAGGCAATCCCTGGCGCAATTAAAATTTGCGACAGTAGAAAATTATTTTTTGAATAATTTACTATAGAAAAGGCAATCCCTGGCGCAATTAAAATTTGCGACAGTTGAAAATTATTTTTTGAAAAATTTACTATAGAAAAGGCAATCCCTGGCGTAATTAAAATTTGCGACAGTTGAAAATTATTTTTTTAATAATTTACTATAGAAAAGGCAATCCCTGGCGCAATTAAAATTTGCGACAGTAGAAAATTATTTTTTGAATAATTTACTATAGAAAAGGCAATCCCTGGCGCAATTAAAATTTGCGACAGTTGAAAATTATTTTTTGAAAAATTTACTATAGAAAAGGCAATCCCTGGCGTAATTAAAATTTGCGACAGTAGAAAATTATTTTTTGAATAATTTACTATAGAAAAGGCAATCCTGGCGCAATTAAAATTTGCGACAGTATAAAATTATTTTTTGAATAATTTACTATAGAAAAGGCAATCCCTGGCGTAATTAAAACTTGCGATAGTAAAAAATTATTTTTTGAATAATTTACTATAGAAAAGGCAATCCTTGGCGTAAATAAAATTTGCGACAGTAAAAAATTATTTTTTGAATAATTTACTATAGAAAAGGCAATCCCTGGCGCAATTAAAATTTGCGACAGTAAAAAATTATTTTTTTGCAAAATTTACTATAGAAAAGGCAATCCCTGGCGGATTTAAAATTTGCGACAGTAAAAAATTATTTTTTGAATAATTTACTATAGAAAGGTAATCCCTGGCGCAATTAAAATTTGCGACAGTAAAAAATTATTTTTTGAATAATTTACTATAGAAAAGGCAATCCCTGACGCAATTAAAATTTGCGATAGTAAAAAATTATTTTTTGAATAATTTACTATAGAAAAGGCAATCCCTGGCGCAATTAAAATTTGCGACAGTTGAAAATTATTTTTTGAATAATTTACTATAGAAAAGGCACTCCCTGGCGTAATGAAAATTTGCGACAGTAGAAAATTATTTTTTGCAAAATTTACTATAGAAAAGGCAATCCCTGGCGCACTTAAAATTTGCGACAGTAAAAAATTTTTTTTTGAATAATTTACTATAGAAGAGGCAATCCCTGGCGCACTTAAAATTTGCGACAGTAGAAAATTATTTTTTGAATAATTTACTATAGAAAAGGCAATCCCTGGCGTATTTAAAATTTGCGACATTAGAAAATTATTTTTTGAATAATTTACTATAGAAAAGGCAATCCCTGGCGCAATTAAAATTTGCGACAGTTGAAAATTTTTTTTTGAATAATTTACTATAGAAGAGGCAATCCCTGGCGCACTTAAAATTTGCGACAGTAGAAAATTATTTTTTGAATAATTTACTATACAAAAGGCAATCCCTGGCGTATTTAAAATTTGCGACATTAGAAAATTATTTTTTTAATAATTTACTATAGAAAAGGCAATCCCTGGCGCAATTAAAACTTGCGACAGCAGAAAATTATTTTTTGAATAATTTACTATAGAAAAGGCAATCCCTGGCGCAATTAAAATTTGCGACAGTTGAAAATTATTTTTTGAAAAATTTACTATAGAAAAGGCAATCCCTGGCGTAATTAAAATTTGCGACAGTTGAAAATTATTTTTTTAATAATTTACTATAGAAAAGGCAATCCCTGGCGCAATTAAAATTTGCGACAGTAGAAAATTATTTTTTGAATAATTTACTATAGAAAAGGCAATCCCTGGCGCAATTAAAATTTGCGACAGTTGAAAATTATTTTTTGAAAAATTTACTATAGAAAAGGCAATCCCTGGCGTAATTAAAATTTGCGACAGTAGAAAATTATTTTTTGAATAATTTACTATAGAAAAGGCAATCCTGGCGCAATTAAAATTTGCGACAGTATAAAATTATTTTTTGAATAATTTACTATAGAAAAGGCAATCCCTGGCGTAATTAAAACTTGCGATAGTAAAAAATTATTTTTTGAATAATTTACTATAGAAAAGGCAATCCTTGGCGTAAATAAAATTTGCGACAGTAAAAAATTATTTTTTGAATAATTTACTATAGAAAAGGCAATCCCTGGCGCAATTAAAATTTGCGACAGTAGAAAATTATTTTTTGGATAATTTACTATATAAAAGGCAATCCTTGGCGCAATTAAAATTTGCGACAGTTGACAATTATTTTTTGAATAATTTACTATAGAAAAGGCAATCCCTGGCGTAATTAAAACTTGCGATAGTAAAAAATTATTTTTTGAATAATTTACTATAGAAAAGGCAATCCCTGGCGTAATTAAAATTTGCGACAGTAGAAAATTATTTTTTGAATAATTTACTATAGAAAAGGCAATCCCTGGCGCAATTAAAATTTGCGACAGTATAAAATTATTTATTGAATAATTTACTGTAGAAAAGGCAATCCCTGGCGTAATTAAAATTTGTGACAGTAGAAAATTATTTTTTGAAAAATTTACTGTAGAAAAGGCAATCCCTGGCGCACTTAAAATTTGCGACAGTATAAAATTATTTTTTGAATAATTTACTATAGAAAAGGCAATCCCTGGCGCAATTAAAATTTGCGACAGTATAAAATTATTTTTTGAATAATTTACTACAGAAAAGGCAATCCCTGGCGTAATTAAAACTTGCGATAGTAAAAAATTATTTTTTGAATAATTTACTATAGAAAAGGCAATCCTTGGCGTAAATAAAATTTGCGACAGTAAAAAATTATTTTTTGAATAATTTACTATAGAAAAGGCAATCCCTGGCGCAATTAAAATTTGCGACAGTAAAAAATTATTTTTTGAAAAATTTACTATAGAAAAGGCAATCCCTGGCGTAATTAAAATTTGCGACAGTTGAAAATTATTTTTTTAATAATTTACTATAGAAAAGGCAATCCCTGGCGCAATTAAAATTTGCGACAGTAGAAAATTATTTTTTGAATAATTTACTATAGAAAAGGCAATCCCTGGCGCAATTAAAATTTGCGAGAGTTGAAAATTATTTTTTGAAAAATTTACTATAGAAAAGGCAATCCCTGGCGTAATTAAAATTTGCGACAGTAGAAAATTATTTTTTGAATAATTTACTATAGAAAAGGCAATCCTGGCGCAATTAAAATTTGCGACAGTATAAAATTATTTTTTGAATAATTTACTATAGAAAAGGCAATCCCTGGCGTAATGAAAATTTGCGACAGTAGAAAATTATTTTTTGCAAAATTTACTATAGAAAGGCAATCCCTGGCGCACTTAAAATTTGCGACAGTAAAAAATTTTTTTTTGAATAATTTACTATAGAAGAGGCAATCCCTGGCGCACTTAAAATTTGCGACAGTAGAAAATTATTTTTTGAATAATTTACTATAGAAAAGGCAATCCCTGGCGTATTTAAAATTTGCGACATTAGAAAATTATTTTTTGAATAATTTACTATAGAAAAGGCAATCCCTGGCGCAATTAAAATTTGCGACAGTTGAAAAATTTTTTTTGAATAATTTACTATAGAAGAGGCAATCCCTGGCGCACTTAAAATTTGCGACAGTAGAAAATTATTTTTTGAATAATTTACTATACAAAAGGCAATCCCTGGCGTATTTAAAATTTGCGACATTAGAAAATTATTTTTTTAATAATTTACTATAGAAAAGGCAATCCCTGGCGCAATTAAAATTTGCGACAGCAGAAAATTATTTTTTGAATAATTTACTATAGAAAAGGCAATCCCTGGCGCAATTAAAATTTGCGACAGTTGAAAATTATTTTTTGAAAAATTTACTATAGAAAAGGCAATCCCTGGCGTAATTAAAATTTGCGACAGTTGAAAATTATTTTTTTAATAATTTACTATAGAAAAGGCAATCCCTGGCGCAATTAAAATTTGCGACAGTAGAAAATTATTTTTTGAATAATTTACTATAGAAAAGGCAATCCCTGGCGCAATTAAAATTTGCGACAGTTGAAAATTATTTTTTGAAAAATTTACTATAGAAAAGGCAATCCCTGGCGTAATTAAAATTTGCGACAGTAGAAAATTATTTTTTGAATAATTTACTATAGAAAAGGCAATCCTGGCGCAATTAAAATTTGCGACAGTATAAAATTATTTTTTGAATAATTTACTATAGAAAAGGCAATCCCTGGCGTAATTAAAACTTGCGATAGTAAAAAATTATTTTTTGAATAATTTACTATAGAAAAGGCAATCCTTGGCGTAAATAAAATTTGCGACAGTAAAAAATTATTTTTTGAATAATTTACTATAGAAAAGGCAATCCCTGGCGCAATTAAAATTTGCGACAGTAGAAAATTATTTTTTGAATAATTTACTATAGAAAAGGCAATCCCTGGCGTAATTAAAATTTGCGACAGTAGAAAATTATTTTTTGAATAATTTACTATAGAAAAGGCAATCCCTGGCGCAATTAAAATTTGCGACAGTAAACAATTATTTTTTTGCAAAATTTACTATAGAAAAGGCAATCCCTGGCGGATTTGAAATTTGCGACAGTAGAAAATTATTTTTTGAATAATTTACTATAGAAAAGGCAATCCCTGGCGCAATTAAAATTTGCGACAGTATAAAATTATTTTTTGAATAATTTGCTATAGAAAAGGCAATCCCTGGCGCACTTAAAATTTGCGACAGTAAAAAATTATTTTTTGAATAATTTACTATAGAAAAGGCAATCCCTGGCGTATTTAAAATTTGCGACAGTAAAAAATTATTTTTTGAAGAATTTACTATAGAAAAGGCAATCCCTGGCGCAATTAAAATTTGCGACAGTATAAAATTATTTTTTGGATAATTTACTATATAAAAGGCAATCCTTGGCGCAATTAAAATTTGCGACAGTTGAAAATTATTTTTTGAATAATTTACTATAGAAAAGGCAATCCCTGGCGTAATTAAAACTTGCGATAGTAAAAAATTATTTTTTGAATAATTTACTATAGAAAAGGCAATCCCTGGCGTAATTAAAATTTGCGACAGTAGAAAATTATTTTTTGAATAATTTACTATAGAAAAGGCAATCCCTGGCGCAATTAAAATTTGCGACAGTATAAAATTATTTACTGAATAATTTACTGTAGAAAAGGCAATCCCTGGCGTAATTAAAATTTGCGACAGTAGAAAATTATTTTTTGAAAAATTTACTGTAGAAAAGGCAATCCCTGGCGCACTTAAAATTTGCGACAGTATAAAATTATTTTTTGAATAATTTACTATAGAAAAGGCAATCCCTGGCGCAATTAAAATTTGCGACAGTATAAAATTATTTTTTGAATAATTTACTACAGAAAAGGCAATCCCTGGCGTAATTAAAATTTGCGACAGTAAAAAATTATTTTTTGAATAATTTACTAAAGAAAAGGCAATCCCTGGCGCACTTAAAATTTGCGACAGTAGAAAATTATTTTTTGAATAATTTACTATAGAAAAGGCAATCCCTGGCGCAATTAAAATTTGCGACAGTAGAAAATTATTTTTTGAATCATTTACTATAGAAAAGGCAATCCCTGGCGTAATTAAAATTTGCGACAGTAAAAAATTATTTTTTGAATAATTTACTATAGAAATGGCAATCCCTGCCGCACTTAAAATTTGCGACAGTATAAAATTATTTTTTGAATAATTTACTATAGAAAAGGCAGTCCCTGGGATAGTTAAAATTTGCGACAGTAGAAAATTATTTTTTGAATATTTTACTATAGAAAAGGCAATCCCTGGCGTAATTAAAATTTGCGACACTTGAGCATTATTTTTTGAATAATTTACTATAGAAAAGGCAATCCCTGGCGTAATTAAAAATTGCGACAGTAGAAAATTATTTTTTGAAAAGTTTACTATAGAAAAGGCAATCCCTGGCGTAATTAAAATTTGCGAGAGTAGAAAATTATTTTTTGAATAATTTACTATAGAAAAGGCAATCCCTGGCGTAATTAAAATTTGCGACAGTAGAAAATTGTTTTTTGAATAATTTACTATAGAAAAGGCAATCCCAGGCGTAATTAAAATTTGCGACAGTTGAAAATTATTTTTTGAATAATTTACTATAGAAAAGGTAATCCCTGGCGCAGTTAAAATTTGCGATAGTAAAAAATTATTTTTTGAATAATTTACTATAGAAAAGGCAATCCCTGGCGCAATTAAAATTTGCGACAGTTGAAAATTATTTTTTGAATAATTTACTATAGAAAAGGCAACCCCTGGCGTAATTAAAAGTAATTAAAATTTGCGACAGTATAAAATTATTTTTTGAATAATTTACTATAGAAAAGGCTATCCCTGGCGTAATTAAAATTTGCGACAGTAGAAAATTAGTTTTTGAATAATTTACTATAGAAAAGGCAATCCCTGGCGCATTTAAAATTTGCGACAGTAAAAAATTATTTTTTGAATAATTTACTATAGAAAAGGCAATTCCTGGCGTATTTAAAATTTTCGACAGTAAAAAATTATTTTTTGAATAATTTACTATAGAAAAGGCAATCCCTGGCGTATTTAAAAATTGCGACAGTAAAAAATTAATTTTTGAAAAATTTACTATAGAAAAGGCAATCTCTGGCGCAATTAAAATTTGCGACAGTTGAAAATTATTTTTTGAAAAATTTACTGTAGAAAAGGCAATCCCTGGCGTAATTGAAATTTGCGACAGTAGAAAATTATTTTTTGAATAATTTACTATAGAAAAGGCAATCCCTGGCGCAATTAAAATTTGCGACAGTAAAAAATTATTTTTTGAATAATTTACTATATAAAAGGCAATCCCTGGCGTAATTAAAATTTGCGACAGTTGAAAATTATTTTTTGAATAATTTTCTATAGAAAAGGCAATCCCTGGCGTAACTAAAATTTGCGACAGTAAAAAATTATTTTTTGAATAATTTACTATAGAAAAGGCAATTCCTGGCGCAATTAAAATTAGCGACAGTTGAAAATTATTTTTTGAATAATTTACTATAGAAAAGGCAATCCCTGGCGCACTTAAAATTTGCGACAGTAAAAAATTATTTTTTGAATAATTTACTATAGAAAAGG